>PVKC010038390.1:0-12765 GCA_004027635.1 Crocidura indochinensis
TATCCTGGAGAAGGAGGCCCTTATTTCTGTTTCTCTGCTAAGAATCCACATGTCACTGAAAGGTTGAATTTATTTTCCCAACAGAGGAAATAAAGGTAACCAGGATGAATTCCCGCAGCTCCCACTCTCTCTTTTCAGTCATCTCCAAAAGGCTCTAAACCTGAGGAAGAGCCTCATCGTGTCTTCAAATACTGCACCTGTGCTCTTAACCGAATCCCATTTCACCCACTCTCAGAACTCATTTTTCAATATTCTCTTTATCTCCTCATTCAGGCTCTGATCAATTACCATATAAATATGCCACAGCCTCTAAACTGATTTCTTCACAGACAGATTTTTCCTCTTCCTGTTTATTTTCCTGCCTGCACTAGACTTATCTTGTTTAAAAAAATGTTTTTATCGTTATCAACTCTTCAGTGGCTAGCCTTGCATGTAAAAACTCTTTGACAATTTGTTGACATCAGTTTAGCCTTACCTCCTGCCATGTTTTATCATATACTTGACATTATGGCCCTATCTTTGCACAGAGGCATGAAGCTGCAGAATATCCCCAGAAGGCTGCAGAGTTTGTGTTATTTTGCGTTTCGACCCCCCACGTAGAATTTCTTTTGCATACATATGCCACAGTAATGCCCAAGCACTAATTATCCTCAGGCAGATTACAGACAGCTAGTAAATATTAGATAACTCATGTGCCATTCTCCAAGCTTATCTTTCTAACTGCAATTCTTCTTCTTTCTGTCTGCCATGAGAATCCTATTTCTAAGAATATTTTTACTTCTCCATGTTCATAATTCAAGAGTTTTTCAGTATGTGGAATAATTAAGAGGATTCCCACTCTTGCTTTTCACTTCATCTATGCATCTGTTCTTTATTTCATTTAAAATATCCCTATCAGGACCAGAGAGATAGTACAGTGTTTAAGACATTGCTTTGCATACAGCGGACCTGGATTTAATTTCTAGCACCCTATATGATCCTCTGAGCCTGCTAGACATAATCCCCTGGCATACTTCCAGGTGTGACCCAAAACCAAAAAATAAATTTAAAAAAAATATCTCTGTCTGCATACCTTAGGTATTACTCTTCAATTCCAAATTATTTCTACTCTTAGTCAATATAAGCAATTTTTACCTCTTTCATTATACTTTCTTCCATTATATTTTCAACCATGTTAGCTCATTATAATTCTAATAATTCCATGACTAGCTTAGGTGAAAAATTTTCCCTTAATAAAACAAAACAAAGCAAAGCAAATAAACTAATAACATTCAAGGTCAGGATAACACTCTGGACAAAAAATTTAGGTCTTAGACAATAACGGACCTGGCAAACATGAGCCCAGGAAAGAATAAAATAAATGGCAAGCAAACGTACCTAGGAAAGAATAGAATAAAACAGTTTTCAGAGTTATATTATACTATTTTAGAATGAGAAAGTAGCATAAGCAAAAGTAAAAGTAATTTTCAAGGACTCAGTGAATTTTGTTGTGCTTACTAAAAAGCTCTCTGTCTCTGTCTGTGAAAACTTAAACAAGGCTCATGCATTGGGAGCCAGAGTGGGGAGTGATTTTGTTTGAATATATGGCCAACATGCGCACTCTCTGGGAGCTACTCAGGTGATCCTAAAATGTAGACAGTCTTTTTTTTTGTTTGCTTCCTTGTTTATCTCTTTCTCTGTAAATGATACTCACTAGATGGGATGCCCAGAGTGCCAATCTGATTTCCTTTATTGTGGTAAATTACTACAGGTTTAAAGCCCATTTTAGTTAAGACATTGACTCCGATTTTTAATGTTGAGCATGGGAAGTTCACCCTGTCATAGCTCTTATGCATGTATAACATTATTACTGCAAAGAACAATTTATGCATTGAGTTATATTTGATTATTTCTCTCATTCTCCCCTGGTAGAACATAAATTACTTATCTGTACACTGTTTATCTGTATCTACCTCAAAACACCTAATATGGTGCTGTGAACATAATAGTTTCTCAGCAAGTATTTGTTGGTTTGAATTAAAAAGCAGCATTAAACTTATTACTATTAAAGTAGGGCGATTGGTTAAAAAATAAATGAATAGCATATGTTTTATTACTTTAATAAAATTGTGAAGCTTTCCAAAATGAGGTTAATATAACAATACAATGACAATTTTAATTTTGTGATAGTTTTTAAAAATCAAATCAGGAAAATTTGAGTCTGGTTAACCTTGAATGATTCAGAGGTACTTGATTGCAGTTTGCTATAATAGGGCTTTGGAAAGACATTGAGTGCTTATAACATGATTCTTCACTCTCTTATTTTTTTATAATACACTCAGCAGAGGCTTCTCCCAGTTGGAAACTAAAGGGTCACAGCTAATGATGCTCAATGGACTCTAAAGTTGCTAGGGATAAAACCCACAAAGTATAAACTTCAGTCCTTTGCAATGCTTCCCCAATATCTGATTCATCATTTTTTGCTCAGTCAGTAGAACTTCAGTGTTTTGCTGTATCACCTTGAGAAATCTTCAAAAGGTATTTCTTATCATATAGAAAATGAGAAAACTGAGTCTTTCGGGTTTTGTTTGTTTGTTTTTTTTGTTTTTGAGCCACACCCAGCGGTGCTCAGGGGTTACTCCAGGCTGTCTGCTCAGAAATAGCTCCTGGCAGGCACGGGGGACCATAGAGGACACCGGGATTTGAACCAACCACCCTTGGTCCTGGGTCGGCTGTTTGCAAGGCAAACGCTGCTGTGCTATCTCTCCAGGGCCGGAAAACTGAGTCTTAAAGGGACTGTGACAAATAGCGAGGAAAAGATTAGACTGAATAAAATATATGCCCTGCAATTTTGTGTCCAAAACAATGTTCTCTGTTCTTTCTTTACATGAAAATGTTGCAGATTAATAATATACAATTCTTATATATGCAAAAGAAATAAAAAAGATATGAGAAAATGGAAAATGGAAATATTCCTTGTTCATGAATGTAAGAGTTAATATTCTCAAAATTAGTCTGTCCCAAAGAATTGTACAGATTCAATGATTTCCTTATAAAAATCAATAACATTATTTAAAGACATAGATAAAATGTTGAAATTTATATAGAGTAATAATAACCTTCCTCCAATAGTCAAAATAATACTAAGAAAAATATTAATGGATCTGGAATAATTATATAGTAGGTTGGGTACTCTGACCTGTGATTAACCTCTGTACACTTTATGTTCCCAAAGCTCTGCTAGGAGTTATTCTCCAGGGCATAACCAGACATAACTCAGGTCTTAACCTGAGTACTTCAAGGAGTGGCTGACAAACCAAAACAAAATATAAGATAGAAGGGAAGCTTCTTTTTCTTCAACTTCTCTTTTCCTAAACTATGTTATTAAGTAGTAGTAATAAAAGCAGTATGGTACTGGAATAAGGATAGCAGCTCAGAACAATAAAACAGACTTGAGAGTCTAGACAAAGATACTCAGAAATGTGGTGAATGAATATTTGATAAAGAAGAAAAAGGTATGAAGTGGAGTAAAGAAAGTCTCTACTTAAAGGAAACATGGAACTTCAGTTCTTGGTTTTTAGATGCAAACGTTTATTAAAAATATTATTCTTAGCCTAACAATAATAAAAGGCTGTTATTTCTAAAATTCTTTTCTCTATCCTAATATGGGAACTATCATGGAGTCCATGTATCTATCATGGAGATGATAACACAGACATAAAGAACCTGGGATCACAGGTAATGTGTGAGTTGAAATCCAAAGGACAGGAAGTCCCTTTATAGACAAATGGAAAGTACACACTTGTTGACTTTGCCTAGAATATATGGAAAGAGTGGTCAGGGCACTATATTAACAGGTGAGCAAAACATGTGAAGTATTTGGAGATTCATTATGATCTACTATGACAGTTTAGTATCCAAACTTCCAGATACAATAGGAGTTTATTGACAAATATCACTACCTATTTCCAACTTTTGTTCATAGCCCTTCACAAAATTCTAAAAGAAGTGAATGGGCAGACATTCCAAGAGAGGGCAATTCATTTGTATGGGATTTCAGAATCTGTCTACAGTGAGTTGGAACATAATAATTTAGAGCATCTAAGGAGCATCTGTAATTGGGGGACCAAGTGAAGGACCTGCCTACTACTTTCACACTGTGCTGAAACCAAGTAGAAGTTCTCTTGGCAACCCTGACCTCTTGATCACAAATAAATGCAAGGAAAAGGGACATGAAGGTTGGCAGAGCTGGAACGTAAAGACCAAGATCCTAATACTGAGTCAGAAAGAGAAAAATGAGAGCCTCCAGTACCACCCTCAGCCATTCTTCTTAAGAAACTAAGAATGCAAAACAAGACCTTCTGAGAAAAACAGAAATTGCCCTTTGGAAAAGGTGGGACAAGGATCTGGAGAAAAAGTTCAGGCAATGGAAGCCCAGACCAAGAACAACATAGCAACATAAGGAATTCAAAATGTTTTAGTCAGTAATGTTTTCCAAAATATCGTGCAAAAAAAGGTTAAAAGTGATGAGAATTAGTTTATATAGTCTGATCAAGTTCCTGCAAAATAGACTAAATTTTTGTTTAAAGGGCGTAATGGAAGATGATTATCCAGAACGCAAGAAAGTCATAAAACTTTATAAAGTGCTTATATAGTTTAAGGATATTTGAGATGATCAACCTGTCCTTGAAATATATTTATTAAAGTAATAAAACATTAGGGACATAAAATCTCCAATCATATTTCTGAAATAAATTAGATCACCTGCCAAAGTCTGAAAATCAGGCGGTACTTAGGATTTCATTAGCAGCATGATATGTACAAAGATAATGCATCAAAGAAAGTGAAAATTCTTCTGAATCATTGATATACTAATATAAACAGCAAAGTGTGATTTAGAGAAAATAAATAAGACTGTCTTAAATATGGTGAGTAAGTATTCTGACTATGTGTTTCCAACTTCTTTTGTCTGCTTACAGAAAAAATTCCTACATAAAAATTGCAAAATTCCATCTTGTCCCTAGTTTGATCTGCTGTAATATTTGATTTGTTGATGATCTTACATGACATCTTGCACTGTGCAGCTGGATCTCTACCTAATTATTATAGGACCCCAAGGTTTTAATGATATTTTCTTTCTCATTAAAATATAAGAATCTAAAATTTTCTTTAGATTAAGTACTCTCAACCTGTTGAACGGATATTTGGGGATCTGTATAATTCTTGGTGGTAGGGAACACTCCTGCCCATATAAGTAGCCTTATATGCCCCTCTATCTACTGGAAACAATACCATTTTCCACTGTTGTTATAATAAAAATACATCTTCAAACATTTCTGAATGTAACTTGAGAGGTGAGATTGTTTTTAATCAAGAATCACTATTTTAAAAGAGGTCAATAACCTTTCCCTTGAGATTTGTGGTTTATTTGGCAATAACATTTCTTCAAAAATATGTAAACTATTGATCTATTGTCCATCATTTTCAGACATCAGTAACCATAATTTTATTCTGACATCTAATTTTCAAGTCAATTTCTTGGTTGCCCTGAGATGTTCAAGCTTGAGTGGGGAAGACAAAACCTGAATCCTAAAAAGCAACAGTGGCACATTGACACTTTCAATCTTCTTGCAATTTCCTTCTAAAAATAGTTGACTTTTTCATAGCATTGGGCATATATTTTTGTTTTGTTGTTATACTTTTTCTGTTATTCTGTTCACAAATCAGCCAATTCTTACTAAAACTCATCTCTCTCTGTCTCTCTCTATCTCTGTCTGTCTGTCTATCTGACTCTCTCTCTCCCTCTCTTTCTCAGGCAGCCAGATGTTTACTCTTATCCTAACCACACCTTGAAAGATTCAGGCTCAGCTGTTATATGGTCTCCTACAAAGTAGTTACAAAATATAATTTATTCAGTTTATTCTAGTATTATTATTGTAGTTTAGGTCTTCAAAGAGTCATAGAATTTGGCATGCAGTATTCCACCCAACTTTAGAATTCGCACAGGTCTTAGTTTATTTGTTTATTTGTGCAACAACTAATTTTCTGGTAGCGATTTCTGTACTAGTGATGCTAGGTTAAAGGTGCTAAAAGTTCTAAAATATTAATAGCTCAAGTCAATATACACTTTTTTCTTGCTCATGTCATATTACAATTGATTCAGTGATATATAGTCTATGCTGTCATTCATGTACTTGATATTATTCTATCTTGTTGTTAGTTCTTTCCCAAGTCTTCAGAATCTTCTAGTCGGCTGCAATCACTATTGAGCAAAGAACATTAAAACTATTAAACCTAGGAATTGGTTTTATAATTTGTTTGGTTTTGTTTGGGGTCACATAATACTCAGGGATTACTCTTGACTCTGCTCAAAAATCACTCCTAGTGGGCTCAGGGGACCATATATGGTGAAAGGTTCAGTTCCCCTCACTGAACCCAAATCATCTATGTGTAAGGCAAGCAAACATTGTATGATCTCTCCAGCTCCATCTAAAATGTTTTTGGGGGGGCCAGGCAGTGGCGCTGGAGGTAAGGTGCCTACGCTAACCTAGGACGAACCGCGGTTCGATTCCCCGGTTCCCCATATGGTCCCCCGTGCCTGCCAGGAGCGACTTCTGAGCGAATAGCCAGGAGTAACCCCTGAGCGTCACTGGGTGTGCCCCCCCCCAAAATGTTTTTGGACCAGGGTCAGAGCTATAGTACACTGGGTATGGAGTTTGCTTTGCCTGCCTCCTACCTGAGTTTGATTTCTGGCATCCCATATGATATTCTGAGCACCGCAGGCATAGTTTCTGAGTTCCTTAGCAGAACCAAGAGAAACCCCTGAGCATCACTGAGCCCGACTCAAAAATTTGAAACAAATGTGCATACATCTTATATAATTCTGATCTATTAAACAAGATCTGGTCTGCATGTCTTTCTAGCTGCAAGAAGCTGCCAAAAAGGAAGCGAACATAAGTACTGGTAAGGACTTACAGTTTCTGACAAATCCAAAGTGAAACAGATATTCAGAGGCTTCCAAGGCAAAATGCACATAAAAAGATTTTAATTGTGAAAATATAAATGCAGAGGACTTTTCTACATTGTGCTTTTGGATTCCTAGGGTACATTCCTAAGAGTAGAATTGCTAAGTAATATGGAAGCTCAATTTCTATTTTTTTTGAGGAATACCCATATTGTTTTCCAAAAGACTGGATCGGTCTTCATTCTCACCAAGAAGAGAAATGAAGTCCATTTCTCCCCACGTCTATGACAACACTGATTGTTCTTTATATTTGTCATGTGCAACATTCTGTTTGTTGTTGTTGTTGTTGTTTGTTTTTTGGGGCCACACCCAGTTATGCTCAGGAATTACTCCTGGCTATGCACTCAGAAATCACTCCTGGCATGGGGGACCATATGGGATGCTGGGGGATCTAACCACAGTCTATCCTAGGTTAGCGAATAGCAAGGCAAATGCCCTACTTCTTGTGCCACTGCTCTGGCCCCATGTGCCAATCTCTGTGATGTGAGATGATATATTATTGTTTTGTTTTACATCTCTCTGATGATTAATAATGAGGAAGATTTTTTTCATGTAGTTTGTGGCCATCTGGATTTCTTCTTTGAAAAAAAAATTTGTTCATTTCTTCTCCCCATTTTTGGGTGGGTTTAGATGCTTTTTCTTCCTAAGCTCTACTAGTTCTCTGTATATCTTGGATATTAACACTTTATCAGATGGGTGTTGGGTGAATAGTTTGTCTCATTTCATGGGTAGTCTTTATATCCTAGTCACTTTTTTGAGGTGCAGAAAGTAGTTTAATGATACTATTATAATAGCCAGAATCTGGAAACAACCCAAGTTCCTGAGAATAGATGATGGATAAAGAAACTGTGGTACATCTATATAAAGGGATACTATGCAACTGTTAGAAAAATGAAATCATGAAATTTACTTATAGCTGGGTAAATATGGAGAGTATTATGTTGAACAAAATGAATCAGAGGGAGAGGGATAGAGATAAAATAATCTCATTAATTTGTGGAATATATACATAAATGTCTATAATATGTAATGTATACATAGATATAAATAAGAATAAACATTTTTACCATGATGCTTAGAACATTTCATTCGTGAATCATAAATTCATAGAGCGATGTGAAATCTCTCATAAAATTCTAATCCCAAGGCTAGAATAATAGTACTATAAGTGTTTTGGCATTTTCCTTGCATACAGCTGGTCTGAGTTTGATCCTTGTCATTCCATAAGTCCCCCAAACACTATCAGGAGTAATTGCCAAGTGTAGAACTAGGAGTAACTCCTGAGCATCCCAAGTGTGGCCCCAAAACAACATCAACAAAAATCCTGATCTCATCATTCATACATAATAATGCTATGAAAAACAAAATCATTTGCTTTAGAATATTTTGAGTTCATAAAAGAGAAAGACAAGACTACATCATAATGCATAAAATATAAATATGTTCATTTTTCAACAATGTAAAATATGTTTTCTGTATGAATACAGACAAAAATGATCAAAAATCTATAAGTGTTCAAAGTAGCAAATACCTTTGGTATTTGAATAGAGCAAAAATTACTACAATTAAGACTAAAAGAGAATGAGGAGACCAATGACACTTGCTGGAAACATTGTCATTCCCAACTGTCAAAGTACTTTGAATATTATGTTCGAAAGTTTCTCAGAGATGGTTTCTGTTAAGGTTTTATTTGTCAATAATTACCTGCTATTACTCAAATTTAGAAGATCTAAGACGATTGTGAAAAATAGGCAGTTTTTCTACAATTACAGCTTTTTGTGAAAATGAAGCTAGTGACTGGGAGATAATAATAGCTTGGATCAGAACTACCTCTGTGGAAGACTCACTCAGTAGGGCTCCTTCTATAACTCAGATAATGTTTCCCAGTTATTTGGGGTCTGAGGCTTATCAAAAGAGACAGAATTAATCATGCTGTGTTGTGTGATATGTTTCACGGAATGGACATGACTCCACTAAAGTGAAAAAGGAAAAAATAATTTTCTGTGGGCTTTTGTATCCTAAGGTTACTGTCCTGTTCCCCCTATCGTCCATCTCCAGATTAAAGCTTGGAGCAATCACAAGATTTTCAAGTGAGGGCGGGAGGTGGTAGGAGGCAGTCTGCACCTGGAAACCATTTTCTTGATTTGTGCTGGCTAGAGTCCTGGAGATATAACAGCAAGAATGCCTCTCTGGGATTTCTTTGAAATCTGGGCAGGATGAATGTCTGAAGGGAGGGTTTGGAGGGGGAGAAAGGGTGGGGAAAAATTCATTCCTGGTTGCCACATTGCTGTTCTGCAATGGAGCAGCTTGGCCTGGCTTGGGTTTGAGTTTAAAAGACATCAACAAGGCAGCCTTCAAGAATGCAGGAATTTGCTGCCCCGAACTTGCCAATTTTTCTAACATAACTGGGTATTGTATCCGCTCTAGGGGGTTGCCAGCATCAAGGCTCACAGAGTTCTATGTCGAAGATTTTTTCCAATAGCTGTGCAAATTACAATGTGTTTTCATCTGCTTTCGCACATTCAAAGGGTGACAGATAATTATCTCTTTGCTTACATTACCTGGAAATGCACAGTAATAAATTTGCTTGTGAAGTTCTCTTTGTTGTGTCATTAAGCATTCACATACTTGAAAGTATTTTTCCCCTTCTATTTGTACTAACTACTGAGCTCAAGAAATGCAAAATATATTATCCCCAAAATGGAAGACAGAAAATTGCAGAAAGAAGCAAGCAATATCCATAACTTCTAAGATTTCTCATACAATATAATACAATATTTAGCATTAATGAGTTTGTATCTCTTGCAATGAAACACTTTACTGTGAACTACTGAACTTTTTATTTTGACCACAGTTTATAAGTTCCTTTTGTGTGCCAGGAATTTGACACGTTATTTCTAATACTTAAACAATAATACTGCCCGAGACAAGCATTAACAACCATAATTAATGAGGAAAAGGTGATGCTAGGTAAGTAAATTCTCCATTGTTATACAGACAAGTAAATTGTTGCTCTTGAATTTGTATTTTGGTCATGCAGCCATGTTATCTCAGGTTCTTTTTCAAAGTATAGTTAGTTATGATCACTTTAAAGGTTTTTCTCTTCACTTTCAGACCAAAATAATCATATAAAGGTGGTCGCATGACCTGGTGGTAGATCCTGAAATCCTGAGTTTTAATATTCATTCTATACCAGATTTTATGACTGTGAGCACCTGAATTTACATAAGATTTAATTCATCCGTGTGAACAATGTACATAATAAACTTAAAGGTTATAGAGGTATTGTTTACATTAAAGTACAGGAAGAAAAATTATTTTTACATATGTTAGCATTTCTATAAACTCATAAAACAAATTTATACCCTAAAGTACATTGCAAAATAGTATAATTCAAGTCATTTTATTATCTCTTCTCATAAAGTTCAACATATATCAGTTACTGGAACTCCATTCACTATTACCCTATATCCTCTGAACTCTTCAGAATATAATATTAGCCAGTTAACGAAATGCCAAATTCATTATTTTGCTATCATAATTACTTGCATCTCTGTTCATTATATTCATTTCTTTTTAATGAAATATAATTGAGATAGGATATCATGTTAGTTTTAAGAGTATGACATAAAGACTTGATATACATACACATTTGAAATTATCACCACAGTAAGTCTAATTACTATCTATCACTAGCCATCCACCTTTACAACAATTTTAGCATGAGAACTTTAAGACTTTTCTCTTTTATCAATTTGTAAATGTGCAGTGCATTTACTATCAACTCGCTACATAGTATATGCTTTCATTCTTTACAAAAGTATATGCACTATGTGCATATGCCTAGCGCTAGCCACTGATAATATAAACATATAAAAATCAGTTTTAATCTCCAGGTTCAATTTCAGGTAGGGAAAAGAAGAAAGCAACTGTTTGGACTGTGGGGTCCCCGTTGCTGTAAAGGACTCTGAAGAGTGTTGTATGTCAGTACTAATCAGAATCTGGCTGGCTTTGAAAAACTGAACCTAAACTGAGATTTGATAGATGAGTGGAAGTAAGTCAAGCAAAGAAGGTGAAGGAGAGGCAGAGGGCATCCCAGAGGGAAAAAGCAGTTTGAGGAAAGGCAAAGCGCCATTCAAGTACAGGACACTCACCATTAACTGCAAGTTAATAAGGCTGGCACTAGCACGCTGCAAAAGCATAGGAGAGAGAGCACCTAGGGTGTTGCTCACCCAAGAAACACAGAAAATCTGATACTTGTAAAAAAAAAATTCACAAAGCATACCACTGTGCTCAAAAGAAAATGGGCTTTAAACAATATAAGGTATCAAGAGTAATTTTGAAAAGTATACAGATGAACAGTTTTCTGATTTCCAATCAAAGAACCTTTCAAACTTGGTGAGTTAAATTATAGTGCATCTGTTGACAAGTCATCAGTTGGAAAAGAGTTAAGTGTCAACATCTTTACAAAAACAGACCTATCAAATTTAGTAAAGGGAAAATCAATGGTTGAAAATACTGGACATGGTAATTTGCATTCTTAACATTAAAGATTAAGGCAGTTAACAGAAAGACTCAAAGTTTGTGTGATGCCTATATTTAAACTCTTAAATGTTGGCTTTTGCTACCGTAGCTTATTTATATTATGAAATAAGTATTACAAAATAAAAATTATTTATTCTAAAATATTGTATTTCAGGACTGTGACATAGCTCAATGGCCAGATGCATGCTTTGCATGTTCTGGTATTCACATTTAGTTCTGGCACCACAAGCTGATATCCAAGTTTGAATCAGGACATCATTTCAGAATTTAGAGGTGTCTTTTGTTTGTTTGTTCATTTGTTTTCGTTTTGCTTTGTTTTGGGGTCACACCCGGCAGTACTCAGTGGTTACTCCTGGCTCTATGCTCAGAGATCACTCCTGGAATGCTCGGGGGACCATATGCGATGCCTTAATTCGAACTACCTCCTTCTGCATGCAAGGCAAATGCCTTACCTCCATGCTATCTCTCTGGCTCCTAGAGGTGTCTTTAGATACAGTGGGGTCCTTTCCTCTCGAAGAAAAAGTGGGGGGAATGGACATCCTTTCAAAAAGAATAAATCTAAAAACACCATAAACACTATTTAGATTAGTGTCAAAGTTTCCCAAGGCTAAGAACTAAGTAGAAAGATATATCTCATTTATAGAGCTGAAGCAATAGTATAGCGATAGGACATTTGCCTTGCACATAGTCAACCCAGAACAGACCCGGGTTTGATCCCAAACATCCTATATGATCCTCCAAGCCTGCTAAGAGCAATTTCTGAGCCCAAAGCCAGCAGTAACTCCTGAATGCTGAGTGTGGCTCAAAAAAAAAAAAAAAAAAGATATATCTCACTTAGCTACAACTTCTCACTGTAAATTCCTGATAGAAATATAATACAAGCAATATTCAAAATGTTTGTGTTCTCATGTGGCCCAAATTGAATTCTATCCCAGTTTGAAAACAAACAGGAAAGTTACATGCCTGGGTTTGAACCCCAAAACCACCTAACATCTTCCTTTAAAAAAACTGATTTGCATACATGTATAATAATTTTGTTTTGGGACCACACCTACTGGTCTCAGCAGTTACTCGTGGCTCTCAAGTAAGGAATTACCTCTGGCAGGCTCAGAGAACTGTATGGGATGCAGAAGATCGAACAAGGGTTGCTGAGTACGAGGCAAGTACCCTACCTGCTGTACAATTGCTCTAGCTTACAAATAAAGTAATTTAAAGTC
>PVKC010038391.1:0-12784 GCA_004027635.1 Crocidura indochinensis
GGCCGCTTCCCGGGCTCCCCCGGCGCCTCGGAGCACGACCTGGGGGGCGAGACGCCGCCCTGGAGCCTGATCGACCTGTACGACGACTTCACCCCCTTCGACGAGTCGGACTTCTACCCCACCACGTCCTTCTACGAAGACCTGGAGGACGAAGACGACGACGAGGACGACGACGAGGACGACGACAAGGAGGCGGCGGCGGAGGATGCCGTCGCGCTCCCGGGGCCCACCCGAAAGCCGGGCCAGGGCCCAGGTCAAGGCCAGGCCCCGGGGGGCCGCTGGCACGTGGTGCCGCCCCAGCACACGCTGGGCCTCGTCCCGGGCAGCAGCATCGCCCTGCGGCCCCGCCCCGGGGAGCCCGGCCGGGACCTGGGCACCGGCGACAACGGCACCAGCGAGTGCCGCGGCGGCTTCGTGCGCCACAACGGCTCCTGCCGCTCCGTGTGTGACCTCTTCCCCAGCTACTGCCACAACGGCGGCCAGTGCTACCTGGTGGAGCACATCGGGGCCTTCTGCAGGTAAGGGCGGGCAGGACGCGTGACGCGCAGAGCCTGCAACTCCGAGCAGCCGAGAGGAAAGGAAGGGCTGACTGGTCAGCCCGAGTCGGAGGGAAAGGTGCAGGCACCCCTCTTCTGCATGCCCAGGGCAGGAAATAACCACGATTGCACGATGGCACGCCTCTTCTGCAGAACTCCTTTGGTGCCGTGGCTGCTGTGCCGAGAATGGGGACGCAAGGCCTCGCCCGGGCGAGGCGGACGTGCCTCTCGCACTGGCCTCGGCCCTAGAATTGCTGCTTAAGAGGCCGTCGTGTGATCTCATGGCTGCGAGAGGATGCTCAGAAATGAGACGTCGCAGGGGCCCAAATGATAGATAGCACAGCCTTAGTGTTTTTGCTTTGCACGCGGCCGACCCAGGACAGGCCTGGGTTTGATTCCCCGGCATCCCAACTGTTCCCGTTCCCTAGACTGCCAGGAGCGATTTCTGAGCACAGAGCCAAGAGTAACCCCCTATGTGTCACCGGGTGCAGCCCAAAATTTAAAGAAAAGAGAGAGATGTTGTGTCCTGGGAGAGAGAGGCCTTTCCTAGACCTCTCACTGAACCAACTTTCCTAAGGGCTTCGGGATAGACTTGGGCTGGGTTGAGGGTTTTCTGTTTGGAATGTTCTGGCATCCCTGGTAAAGGAGTATAAACCAACTGGGGTGAAAGAGCTGCTGAACCTGCACTCTGAGCCACGTGTGTGGTAGGAGCAGCAACCAGATGCCTGTACAGCAGGAGGTGGGGGAAAGCCCCAGGCCTTCCTTTAAGGAACAGGCCCAGAGAGCAATTGCTGCTCAGGGCTCCAAGAGTCTTTAACCAATTAGAACCAGACAGAGAGCCTTCCCTGAGTTGCAGATTCTTGGGTTTTCTCCATTTGGGATACTGTCCCACGTCTACTGTGATACTTGTCTTCCTTGGGGCACTCAGGCAAAACGGTCTTTGAAGGCCCTTGCAAGGTGTCATTCCTGCTAGAGAGCTCATCGTGGTTTCCTGTTGGGAGATCTGGGCGCAGTAGAGCCACCACGTTGCTCTGGAGCTGGTTTCTGTCACTCTGAGGGAAGCTTTTGTGTCATATGGGAGTTTCTTGTCGTGTCAGTCTTTGTTTCTTTTAGGAGGTATGTGATTCATCAAATTCTATAGGTCTTGGCACTTGGATTAAAGAGTAACATATAGGACACATGAAATGGTGTGCCTCGAGCAACAAAGCTTGAGTTCCAGATTCCCTAGCGGCTCTTTTCCATGAATAATTGTGCCCTTGGTTGGGGTCACCTGCCTAGGATGAATCCACACAGCCTGGGTCCTTTTGCCACCCATTGCCAGAAGGAGGCGCTTTGATAGGGAAATGGTGGCAATCCCTTGCCAGCTGCTTAAGAGGAAGCAGGAATAGGGAGCAATGCTGCATTCGGAGACTGATTTTAGCTGCGTGGCTCTGGGATTTCTGTGCAGAATCATTCTCTTTCATCCTATTGGAGATTTGAGTTTTCACCTTCAGAGTCAGCGCCCCCTCAGAGCATGAAATTCGGAGAGATTTGCTGCCTCAGGGAACTAGAAAAAGCTCCCAAGTGGTCAGGGATCCCCATGCTGTTCTCTTCACTGTGCTGCACGATAATACTTAGGACCCACCCCCGGTAGTGGGGCTGCCACCCCAGAAAGGCTCATCCATAAGCTCCTCGCCCTTCCAGCTTCTGTCCCAAGATCACACATGTTCCCGACCCAAGATTCTCCCCACCCACACACACACACAGTGCACACCGGTCCTGGCTGTGACTTGGAAACTGCTTTGCATTCCACTCACAGAAGACTGCCGAGCCTTTAGTTGCAGACTGCAGCATGCCTTTGTCTCTGTCACTCTGACCCACTGCAAAGAGAGGATCAGGACTATGGCCGAATTTTTCCAGATCACAGGCAGGGGGTTGGATGAGGACCTGCTTCCCCCTCCCCCCCAGTGTATGCAAGCATCATCCAACACCCATGACAGCAGAAGACCCCCTAGGAAAAGAAACAAGCTCCTGGGGGCCATGTTTGCACTGCCTACCCAGGGTGTGGGCTGGCCAAGTGTCCGATGCCTCAGTGCCCCACTTCTGGACCCTTTCTCTCTGTGTCATTCACCCTGAGGTTCACATCCTCCCTCCTTTGCCTGCCTCTGTATCCTTCCACATCTTTTCGCTTTGAAGTTGCCTGGTTCCCATGGAAACAGCAATGTCATTGGAAGAGTTGGAGCCTGGGAATGTCCCCAAGGGCAGGGGAAAGTCACTCAACAAAAGGACTAAAATCCACCCAGAGGGTGGATTCTCACTCTGCTTTCGTGACAGTTCTCATGGTAATAGGAGAGAATGCTTTATGGGCCCAACTTTAGGGACTGCATTGGCTGGTGGCTGGTCCTGATGGGCTGGTGGGAGGAGAATTTACATTCATTCTCGTGCCTGTCCTTGTCGGTGCCCTCCCCATTTTTCAGTGTCTGCCGCCCTGTGTGAGCTACATAGGAAGGCTCAGCATCAAGCTGGAGTCTGTGCATAAGGCGGACCTACATAGCTCTTCCTAGTCTTCTTTTTCTTTTTTTTCTTTTTTTGGTTTTTGGGTCACACCCGGCAGTGCTCAGGGGTCACTCCTGGCTCCATGCTCAGAAATTGCTCCTGGCAGGCACGGGAGACCATATGGGGCACCGGGATTCGAACCGATGACCTTTTGCATGAAAGGCAAATGCCTTACCTCCATGCTATCTCCCGGGCCCCTAGTCTTCTTTTTCATCTCAGCTTCATCCAGAACCTGGGGTGGGGTGGGGGAAGATGTGGGCAGGCTTTGAGGGAAACTTCTATCTTTACTGAGGCTGTGAGGTAGAAAGCTGGGTTCTCTTCCCTCCTCAAGCACTAGCAATAATGTGATGAACCAGCACCCTCTGCTTCTGAGCATCCTGATGGCTTTATTTATATCAAGAAACCCTTTCATAGGGGTTTTGAAGAGAAGGGGCAAGAATGGCAGTTCTTGGGGGCCCTGGAGATAGCATGGAGGTAAGGCGTTTGCCTTTCATGCAAAAGGTCATCGGTTCGAATCCCGGTGCCCCATATGGTCCCCCGTGCCTGCCAGGAGCAATTTCTGAGCATGGAGCCAGGAGTAACCCCTGAGTACTGCCGGGTGTGACTGACCTGGGTTTGATTCCTGATACCTCATATCGTCTTCTAAGCCTGTCCAGGAGTGATCTCTAATCATATCTTGGTATAGCCCAGAAATGGGAGAGAGGAAAAAAGGAAAGGAAAACCTTTAAGGTAGAGCAATAGTTCAACAGGTAGTACAACAGCTTGCCTTAAATGCTGCCAACCTGGATTTGATCCCTGTAATTCTATATGATCCCCTGAACCTGGCAAGAGAGATCCCTGTGAGTGCAGAGTCAGGAGTACGTCCTGAGCACTCGTGTGTGTGTGTGTGTGTGTGTGTGTGTGTGTGTGTGTGTGTGTGTGTGTGTGTGTGTGTGTGTATTTTTGGGGGTGTGTATTTTTGGGGGTGTGTGTGTGTATTTTTGGGTCACTCCCAACAGCACTGAGAGTTACTCCTGGCTCTGCTCTCAGAAATCACTCCTGAGTGATATTACTCAGGGGAACCATATGGGATGCCAGAGATTGAAACCGGGTCTATCCTGGGTAGGCCACCTCTTAGGTGGATGCCCTTCCACTGAGCTATCACTCTGGCCCCAGAACTGGCTTTAGGGGCAGATTCGGGGTACAAACCCTGAATAGTGCACAACTGGCTGCTCACAGCATCCATCTCACCCACCATCTCTGTAGGTGTAACACACAGGACTACATCTGGCACAAAGGAATGCGCTGTGAGTCCATCATCACCGACTTCCAGGTAATGTGCGTGGCCGTGGGCTCAGCTGCCCTCGTACTGCTTTTGCTCTTCATGATGACTGTGTTCTTCGCCAAAAAGCTCTATCTGCTCAAAACAGAAAACACCAAGCTACGGCGGACCAAGTGAGTCAGTCAGCTGACCCCTGCTTGCAGCCCCTGTCCCCCCACCCTGCTCTCAACCTGACTCCTGTGTGACGCCTGCCCTCCATCCCTCATTGGGTTTCCCCTACTACATATTTAACCGCACTCGTCCATCTTCACACAGAACGTGCTGGAAATGCAGCAGAGACTCAGCCTTTGCAGTATGGCATACTGCAGACCTCACATAATGTTCCCTACCCCCACCCTGAATTAGAGCTTGCTTAACAGTAACCTGGAGCTCTGGTCTTCGAGTAAGGAACAGGGCTCGTCCATCCCTCTCCTCCTCCCACTTCCTCACTCCCTATATGACTCCCCCGGCTCTCCAGCTGCTCAGGCCACAAGTCCAGTGACAGTCACAGCTGCAAAGCAGCCTGAAACAACCACACCTCCTGCAAATCTGCTGTTTCTCAAACTAGCTCCTCCACTGCATGCCGAGGGGACGGTATAGTGTTGAAGAGTGTTGCTTCTCAAAGCTAGTCTACCCTCAGTCCAGCGAGACTTACACGGAGCTCACGGGCAGTGTTTTTCCCTCTGTGATAGAGCTTATGGTGGAGAGGCCCAGAGGGATCTTACCTTTCTGTACTGTGGATGTCACTGGCCATGATGGGGAGTCTCTCTCTTTGGACTCCCTGAGCAGAGGAGTGGCTGCTCTGTGCCCATGAGAAGCAACCTGCCTTTACCCCTCAAACACATGCCTTGAACCTTCACCTGTGACCTTACATGCTCTGGGAGAATCACTCTTGTCACAAAGCAAAGTGAGGAACTGCCTAGTTTCTGGGAAGCACAAAAGGAGGTGACTGAGTTCAGCTTCCTGGGGGCTCCCTGGGAGACAATTTATGCAGAACTGCTCCCACTTTCCTTTTAACTGGTTGCCCTATTAGTCCCCCTCCGCCTGACCTAATACTCCCCAGAGAATGTAACTGGACAACTTTCCCTGGGTCCTGGGAAAAAGACAAAACACCATCTGTTGCTCCTTCACTGGGTCGACCCAGGAGATGTACAGATGCCACAGCTTTCTGCTGCCTTTCAACAAACTGCTAGGGTGAAAGGGCCCTTCCATTGTGTCTGTGCATTGAGGCAGGGCTGTATTCGCCCATGTGATTGTCAGCCAGGACCCTTGGATCCCCAAAGGGGTGTGCTATGGGGAAGGAAAATGAGCGTTCAAATCAGGGCAGCTTCCAGTGATTACGGCAGAAAGAAGGAACAACTGCCAGTGTGTGGAGAAGGTCAGGCTGTGGCCAGGGACAGTCTTCTACCTTAGTTACCTTGTGTTTTATGCAGAGCATGGCTGCTACACTCGGCTCAGCTACTGCCTTCCTTACTTCTCATTGCATCCTTTTTTGCTTTCCCAAGCCTAGTTACTCCTTGGATTATGCAGTATGTGCCTGCCCCATGCTCTACAGACACTTTAGCAGCTCATTGATGGTAAAATACACATTCCTACAGACATGCACACACACACATTAACATCTATTTAATTGGATAGTGCCTTACAATTGCTGGTATCTTATAATCACTAGCGCCCAGATGGCAGTCAGGATGTAGTGGCAACTGCCTCGCATGCCCGCAAATGCCATTGCTGTTCATTTCATGGTTAGTTCTTTATAATGTCTTAGAACAGATAAAAATTCTAGATCTGACAGGGATGTATCCT
The DNA here is from genome assembly GCA_004027635.1 of Crocidura indochinensis. Taxonomy (NCBI): domain Eukaryota; kingdom Metazoa; phylum Chordata; class Mammalia; order Eulipotyphla; family Soricidae; genus Crocidura; species Crocidura indochinensis. The sequence continues at coordinate 6,178 of PVKC010038391.1, forward strand.
GGTATTAGAGACTATACTGTGTATGTATACGTGTAAGACTCTGGATTTGATCCCCACCACTGCTAAAGAATGAATGAGTGAATGGATCTAAGTAATGGATCAGCTAAATGGGTTTTTTTTCCCCTCCTTTGTAGTTCAGACTTGTACAGTTCATGGCATTTGTCGGAATATAAGGCTCTGGCCTAGGAAGCTTTTGTGAGTTTTTTTTCCCACCAGGCTTCCACTTAAATTTCATTTCTCCTTTCTGTCCTAACCAGCAAATTCCGGACCCCTTCTGAGCTGCACAATGATAACTTCTCCCTCTCTACCATTGCTGAAGGCTCTCACCCAAATGTAAGGAAATTTTGCGACACTCCCCGTACTTCCTCCCCCCATGCCCGTGCCTCCGCTCACTATGATAACGTTATCTGTCAGGTAACTCATCTTCTTCATGTGATATGCATGTTTCAGCCTCTACCCTTTCCTTGGGTCTGTGTCAGATTATGGTGTCACTCAGATTATGGCGTCACTCCCAAGAGCTCTAGAGATGGGTGCGGGCGGAGTGGAGATGGGAACAGGCTTGATGAAATCCCATATCCCAGACAAGTAATGTTACAGGTACCAGAAAAGATCATCTTCTAGAATAACTCATGATTTTATGCTCTACTTAGGCTAAGATATTTTAATTCTGCTCTTTTAACACTCCCTATCAAGGAGGAAAAGGCTCTAATTTCATTTCTAGGGAATTCTCTGATGGTCGGTAAAACCAGTGGTGTTTGCTCATTGGAATAGGTAGAAAAAAATCTGACTGGCTAGAAGAATAATTTCCTTGAAACTGAAGGCTTACACACACTGAATTGTCCTGAGATGAACACAAAACAGTACTGGATCCAGACGTCTAGTGATAAATTATTTTCTTTTGGCAACTGGCCTCTTAAATGTCAGTTGAAATCCAATAAAAGGCCCCAATACACCATTTTATAAAAACACCCTTTCCTTGTGGCCTGCTCACATGCCTGGACTGACTAACCAGCAAAATAATGGCCACTGTCTGAGAATTTCAGAAATAAAGCAGAAGCCATCCACATACCACATGATGGCCCCATTCAAACCCAAAAATGCTGCACACTAGGCTGGCTCCAAACCAAAAGATCATTGAACATCATTGAACAGACAAGGACTAAACAGATGCTGCAGAGAGCAATGGAGTTTAACATTAAATTCTGAAATTCTTTGAAATAATGGACTATCGAGTATGAGGGTTCACAATAGCCTTTGTAATAAAGGTTCTTGTTATCAGCGGAATCTGATGAGATAGAAATGTTCTCAATCTGGGGTAAGAGCAGTAGTACAGGGGGCCAGGCGGTGGCGCTGGAGGTAAGGTGCCTGCCAGGAGCGACTTCTGAGCGAATAGCCAGGAGTAACCCCTGAGCATCACCAGGTGTGGCCCAAAAACCAAAAACCAAAAAAAAAAAAAAAAAAAAAAAGAGCAGTAGTACAGTAGGTAGGGAACTTGCCTAGCACACAGTTAACCAGGTTCAATCCCCTGTATCCTATATGGTCTCCTGAGCACCATCAGGAATAATTCCTGAATGCAGAGCCAGAAGTAAGCCTTGAACATCACCAGAAGTTTTCCAAAACAAGCGGGGGGTGGAGGGGGTGGGTGGAGAATGGGGCTGGAGCAATAGCACAGCAGTAGAGTGTTTGCCTTGCACATAGCCAACCCAGTACAGACCCAGGTTTGAACCCTGGCATCCTACTTGGTCCTCCGAGCCTGCCAGAGCAATTTCTGAGCACAGAGCCAGGATTAACCCCTAAACACTGCCAGGTGTGGCCCACAAACTAAAGAAAAAAGAAAACTTCTTCATCAGTCCTTTCCGTTACAGCAGCCACATACTTCCTGTGACCCTAGAGCTCTTGAAGTGTGGCTACTGTTGCCATAGTGGACAGCAAAGATTTAGACAGTTGTCATCTATTTATAGAATGGGAAAATGGAGCCTTAGAAAGGGGAAGAGGAAATAATCACAAATGAGACCTTGTTTACCAAACCTCCAAACCCCAAAATGTGACCTAGTAGCAGAGGCATACAGGAGTCAATTTATAGAAGAAATAAAAGCAATTTAGGGTCTTTTTTTTTAATAAGAGCAGTCCATTTTATTAATCCAGAGTTTAGCCTCAACAGAGAATTTATATATATTTATATATAATATATAATTTATATATATACACAAGTATATATAATATATTAATTTAAAGAAAATGCATCATATAGTTAGTTGATCATAATTCATTTGTTTTCAGATAAGTGAAAGCCAATTTACTGAAAAAAATAGAAAAAAATAAAATGGAGGGGCTAGAGTGGTGGCACAGCGGTAGGGCATTTGCCTTGCATGCAGTTGATCTAGGATGCACCACTGTTTGATCCTCCAGCGTCCCATATATTCTCCCAAGCCAGGAGTGATTTCTGAGTGCATAGCCAGGAGTAACTCCTGAGTGTCACTAGGTGTGGCCCCCCCAAAACAAAAAAACAAAAAATAAATAGAAGAAAAGAAAAAGTACAATAGCAAGCACCTTTGTGAAAATTATTGTATCTCCAATGAAGTCATTAATACAATGGCAGAAGGTTTAGTAAGTTTTGATTGTTAGTTGCCCATTATGTTAAATTGAAGTGTTCCTTTAGGGATGACAGTGTCAAATAAATGAAATTCAAAGTACTATTGCTGATACTACTACTTTTAGGGATATGTACTCAACTGCTAGGCCTCCTCTCTGGAAATGGCAAGCTTTCTGCTACGTGGACCATAATTTTTTAATACAGTTAATTTAGTTTTGTTTTTTGTTTTTTGGGGTTTTTTTGGGGTGTTTTTTTTGTTTTTTTTTTTTGTTTGTTTGTTTGTTTTGGTTTTTTGGGTCACACGCGGCGGTGCTCAGGGGTTACTCCTGGCTCTATGCTCAGAAATCACTCCTGGCAGGCATGGGGCGGGCCATTTGAGATGCCGGGATATGAACCACTGTCCATCCTGAATCAGCTACATGCAAGGCAAATACCCTACAATGCACTATTTCTCTGGCCCCAATGTAGTATCATTTTTTAAAGTAATGATAAAAGATAGACAAGAAGAGATTCAAATTTACCTTTGTACTGTGATATTGGTAAAGTCTAGGAAATATGAGGTCCTGTGCATTTGAGGACTAACAGTAGTATGGATCAGCCCATAAGGACCTTAGTACTTTGTGTGTAGGACAGACCTGAATCTTCTCTGGATTTCCCAGCCCCACTTTCTGTTGCTACTTGCAGCCATATATGTCTAGCTGCCACTTCCAGACTGGCAGTGAGTAAGAGGGTTTGCCATGTTGCAAGCTTCCACCCTCTCTACCTTCTTGCACCTAGGACCTGACACACTGATGAGAGTGCCAGTGCCTCTCAGCCATCTGCCACTCATCCATGGTTCATTTCTCCTCCCCTTTGCCTGACAGCATTCAGGAGTCCTTAGAAGAGTTTCTGACCCACACATTTCTGGATCTCCAGGTACAGAAATCTTTCTGTCTCATAGCAGGATGAGGTTAGGAGTGGAGGATGTAGCCTCTCTCAGAAGGCCTGGTTGCATGTGTGAACCATTCTTGGCTGATACAGCTTTGTGCAAAGAAAAGCATTGATCTGGGAGCACTGCCTTTGATCTTGAGTTCAGAATATGGGAAGCCTTGAAAAAGTCTCTTTCAGAAGCTAGAGAGACACCAAATCAAAGACAGATGGATCCTCTGAACTTAACTGATGGAGTTCTCGGGGACACTGGGTGAGGATAGATCCATTTGGGTTTAGATTCTCCCTCACCTGTTCTTTCCCAGCACTGCAGCATTGTTAGAGTTTCTGGATTTTTTTTTATGAGTTCCTGGATTTTAATTTTAGAACATTCTTTTCCATTCATTGGCCCAAAAGGCAATGTTCTCATGTCTCAATCCCATGATTTTGACAAACCCACATTTTTGTGTTCCCATCTTCATACCGTCACAGCTTTTATATCCTGATCTAGAAGGACTCAAATATTATTTCTATCCCCTTTAACATTCTGAGACTGTCCAGTGCTCCTACATACCCCCAGAAAGTGTGTGATTCCAGTTGGCCAGATGAGGGAGAGGGAAGTGAATTCTGTCCTTGACGGGATCAGTGAGTACAGGCTGGCCTTGTGCCTTCCATGTTGCACTGTAATTCAGCCTTCTTCCTTCTTGGAGTCTTTAATGCCCTGGCTACCAAACTCTTGGGACCATTGCCTTTCTCCAGGTAGTACAGAAGTTCATGATATCTAGGATGCAGATTCCATTCCCCAGAAGTACTGCGTATGGATCTGCACATGCATGTGACTTTCACACAGCCCAGGGTCTGCCTCTCAGCACAGCTAGCTTCAGATCCTTGAGAAGTTTCTCCTGAATCTCTCAAGCACTAGCTAGGGATGGTGACCCAGAAATCAACCTCAGCACTGTAGGAAGTTTACATCCTGTATCTTTATGTGCTTGCTCACTGGGAAGGGTGAGCAGTTATCCCCCTCAATGTAGATCATGGCTGAGATCTTTGTTTTGTTTTGTTTTTTTTTGTGGTTTTTGGGTCACACCCGGCAGTGCTCAGGGGTTACTCCTGGCTCCATGCTCAGAAATTGCTCCTGGCAGGCACGGGGGACCATATGGGGCACCGGGATTCGAACCAATGACCTTTTGCATGAAAGGCAAACGCCTTACCTCCATGCTATCTCCCGGGCCCCGAGATCTTTGAGCTTTCCTTAATCACTCTGTTCAAGCTAATCTTCTGGAAAAATTGCTAAGTGAGGCTGGAAGCAGGAGAGAGGTGAAGGTGATTTCAGTACACATAGTTCTGTGGAACACTGGTCTACCTAAGCCCGGACTCTTGCCTGACTTTCTTTCCTGTCAATCAACTTCACCAGTTTGCATCATGGATAAGTTCTGTGGAGAGTCCTGGTCCTCACACATGGCAGCTCAAGTTGTACAAATGGTTAAAGAAGAGTGGATAACCACTAAGATAAAGATGTTTGCTACCCTGCTTGCCACCCCTGAACCTGCCAGAAAGCTTTCACAACCTTCTTGGTCAGGAGATTTCCCAATCATTAGAGTAGCTATTGTAGCATCAGAGAAAGAAGTGTGGAACCCTAAATCACTTTGGGTTAAAATCCCCTTATGAGGGTCCAGAGCAATAGTACAGCAGGTTAGAGCATTTGTTTTGCATGTGACTAACCCAGATTTGATCCCCAGCACCCCATACCCATAAGCCCTGAGCACCACCAGGTATTACAAAACAAAAGAGACCCCCCCCAAAAAAATCCCATTGTTGGAAAACCCTCATAAAAGTAAGAAGGATTTTTTGTTTGTTTGGTTTTTGGGGCCACACCCGGTGACGCTCAGGGGTTACTCCTGACTATGTGCTCAGAATTTGCTCCTTGCTTGGGGAACCATATGGGACGCCGGGGAATCGAACTGCAGTCTGTCCTAGGCTAGCCCCATCAGGAGAGATCCTTGAGTGCAGATCCAAGAGTAAACTCTGAACACTGCTGGGTGTGATCCAAAAACAAATGAACAAAAAAGCAAGCAAACAAACAGAAAAATACATCAGAGTAGAGGTGGGAAAACCTTTATCAAACAAATGCAGTTTCAAAATGAAACTCAGCAATAGAACATTTGCCTTGCATATGTGAAGCCCCTGATGCCATCCCTGGCACTACAGAAAACAATAATTCAGAAAAAACAGGGAGATGGTGCAAAGGACTAGAATAAAGGTTTGCATGCAGGAGCCCTGAGTTCCATTCCTAGCATTGCATGATCCCTTAAACACCCCAAACACTAAGTGTAGAGTATCTCTCTGTGCACAGCTGACTGTGTGGGGCTCAAAAGCCAAGCACAGGGGTCAGAGTAGGGCACAGCAGTGGGATGTTTGCTTTGCATGCAGCTGACCTGGTTCAGACCTGGGTTTGATTCCCGGCATCCTCCGAACCTACCAGGAGCACAGATCCCTGGTAACCCCTGAGTGCTTCTGGGTGTGGCCCAAAAACAAAAAAAGAGAGAGAAAGAAAAAAGAAAAAGTCCCGAATTTGTTGGGCCCCTCCCCCGTTGTCATCTATCTTTCCCCTTCCCTCACCCCTTTTCCTCTTCCAGGATGATCCTACTGCTCCCCACAAAATCCAGGAAGTTCTCAAGTCCTGCCTGAAAGAGGAAGAGTCATTCAACATCCAGAACTCCATGTCGCCCAAACTGGAGGGTGGCAAAGGTGACCAGGCTGATGCGGATGTGAACTGCCTTCAGAATAACTTAACCTAAAGCCCAAGCAAGAAGAAAGAAAATGGGGGTGGGGGGACTGGAAACATTATATCCTCTTGTACAGAGTCTACTTCTTGTAACCATTTGTTAAAACTCTTCCTTTCCTGATCTCATGGCATGCCTTGATGTATTTTGTACAGGAGGAAAAAATAAGGATGAGCCTGAACCGAATTGCATACATTTTGGATTGTTTTGTGTGTGCTGTCTGTACATTGCTTCTGCTGCTGTGATTTCTAAACTGATGCTGTTATTCAACTGACTTTTTTTTTGTACTTTGACCCACATTTTTTTGAAATATCAGTAAAAAAAA
>PVKC010038392.1:0-12754 GCA_004027635.1 Crocidura indochinensis
AGATTGGTTTTGGCTGACCTGAATGTCATCTGAGGCACCACTTATGATCTTCCAAGTACCTCCCGGGGCTACTACTGAGCAAAGAGCCAGGAAGAGTTGCTGAGCACTGCAGGGCATTGCCCAGTCCTCCTATCCTATCCTCAAATAATGATACTGGGATATATTTATGCTCGTGATCACGCTTAACCAGATCCAATTTCTTACTAGTTCTACTTATGTATCTTTTTTTTTTTTTTGGTTTTTAGGTTCACACCTGGCAGTGCTCAGGGCTTACTCCTGGCTCTATGCTCAGAAATCTCTTCTGGCAGACTTGGGGACCTTATGGGATGCTCGGATTCGAACCACCATCTTTCTGCATGCAAGGCAAACACTCTACCTCCGTGCTATCTCTCTACCTTCCTATTTATGTATCATTTATAATTGAAGTACATCAAGTTAAATTTTAATCTCATGGATATGGTATCATGTGTTTGGAAATAGAATGAGAATGAAATAAAATATCATTAGAGCTACAGTTCTTCAGAATTGACATTATAACTCCAAGGCATTTTACTAATATACTTAGGCCTCTATCTTTTAAAATTTGTAATTATATTTTCTTTTATATATGTATAAAATGCAAAAATTATCAAAAATAAGAAACACCTATTAAGCAATAAATAAATGCTGATCATCATCAATACCAGTAACACCAAGATAAATAATAGCATAAACCAAGTTGATTATTAAGTACACTTTTACCAACAATCTTTCTAATCCATCTTGGAGAAAACACCATTAAACTTGATGTCTTCATACTTTGTGAGAATTAGATAGTATTATAGAATTAATGATAAAAGTCAGAAATTATTGAACTCTTATTACGTGGTGGATACTTACACATTTTAACATATATTATCTTATTAAATACTCACCAAAATCTTTATTGGTAAACAGTGGTTTTGACCTTCTTTGTCAGTTGAGAAACTTTTATTAACACCCCAAGTAACTTGCTGAAGGTAGCTCAATTTTAAGGACAGAAGAAAACTTTAAAGTAGAAATTCCAAAAGAATTCGGAACTACTAAACATTGAATAACAGTATATTTCTGCTTCTCCTGAGATTCCTGGGATTACTTTTTAGGTTTAATTTTTTAAAAAAATTACTTGAGTGTGTAGTGGTGATAATTGGTAAAAATTAGCTATACCTCCCAAGAACTAATATTTTAGGTCTGAAAGAGCCTGAGGGTCTCTAAAATGACTGTGTTGGCATCATTGAGATAAGCAGCTGTTACAGTATGAATGTCAAAGTCAGATTACTCTTTGTATTATGTAATGACTCCTCTTTATCTTTTAGTTATTTTTTATTCTAACTTCAATCAACTAGTACCATCTTTTTAAGTATATATATATATACATATGATTTTTACTGAAAAATGACTTGATTTTTGCCATGCCTAATGGTGCTCAAGGCTTTCTCCTTATTTTGCCCTCAAGGATCACTCCTGGCAGGACTGATTGGAGCATATTGTGATATCAGCATATCAAACCTGCTGTAAAATCTCCCTGGTGTCTACTTTGTGAAATAAAATTATCATTACTTCCTCTCTTCCAATGACAGAAGGAAGCACCAATAGTTAAAAGAAGGTTCTATTCTTCTTTCTCTCAACATAAAGATGGATATAAATGAATTGAAAATATATTAGTTTTTATCCCCTGGTCCGTTTACTAGGCAGGCAAAGAAACAAAGACAAGAATGATTTTCTTTATTGTATTCTTCATTCAGTCATTTATTATTTTTTATGAATTGAAGTTTATCTAAGATCCAGTTTATTTTTTTACTAAAATATAATGATTGCCAGGAACTGCACAGAATTTCATATAACATTCTGAAAAGTAATGCAGCAAGCATCAGAAAACCCAACATTAAAAACTATTAGATTGCCATGATTTCAAAATACTTATATAATTTATATATCTCTAAAATATTTATTGTTTTGGGGTCACATCTGATGATGCTCAGGGGTCACTCCTGACATTATACTCAGAAATTACACTGGTTGTACTCAGGGGACCATATGGCTTCTGGGGCATTAAACCCAGCTCAGCTATATACAAGGCAAATATCTTACACACTGTACTATTTCTCTAGTCTCAGTATTTTAAATAAAGGGATTATTGTCATTTCCTCCATGAATATCTTGTTCTCCTTCTCAAAGATATTTTAAAATCACTCAAATATTCGTTTTAATAAAATATCTTTTATCAAATATTATTTTGGATGTTCTTTGTTTAATATGTTTTTTTATTTGTCATATATCAAGTCATCTTTTCCCAAGGCAAAAATAATTACTTAAGCATTTTATGTATTTATATTAATTTTATTTAAATGCTTGTCATTTTAGTGAATCTGCACTGAGCCTGAAATTGTTTCTCAGATAACAGAGGTAGTTGGTATTTAACGCTATAGGTTTCAGAAAGAAAACAATTTCATCTTAAACAATTCTCTCTGGGTCAGCTCATTTAAAAACTCCTGGAATTCATTCATTCTATCATTATTGCAGTTTGTTGAAATTCTCCATAAATGGAAGTTCTAACCTATATTCTTGACATAATGCAGGAACAACAATATTATAGATATATTGCTTTCTTCTTTTCTCATTCAAAACATTCATTTGACTGTAATTTAAATTTTTAGGTGTTTTATTATTGAGAACTATTATTCCTGAATTGCCTACATGAAACAGAATTGTTATGGGAATTGTATGGAATAATTTAGTGTTATTGAGATATTTTTACAATGTGAAAATTTATAGTGCATCTTGCCAATATTTGAGATATAAAGATTAAAGCATGAATAATGGGTAGGCAATGTGATAGCAACTAAAACTTTTCAATTCTCTTTTATGGACAATGTGTTGGAAATTGTCGGTATAGAACCTTATTTAACTTTTCAAATACTGTGGGGAATGCATTATAGTTTTGTAAGATATAGAAACTGAAGCTCATAGCTAAAATCTGGAAATAACCCAAATGTCTGACAACAGATAAGTGGCTAAAGAAACTATAGTACATCTACATAATGGAATACAGCTGTTAGGATAAATGAAGATAAGAAATTTGCCCATACATGGATGGACATGGAAACTATTATGCTGATTGGAATGAGTGAGTGAGAGAGAGAGAGAAAGAGAGAGAGAGATCAGAATAATCTCACTCTTCTGTGGGATTAGAGACAGATTAAAGACAGTATAGTAATAATACCAAGAAACAATAGAGATGAGTGCCAGAAGGACCAGCCCATGATATGAAGCTTACCACAAAGAGTGGCAAGTACAGTTAGAGAAATAACTACACTAATAACTACCATAACAATGATGGAGAGAGAAATACAATGCTTGTCTCAAAGACAGACAGAGGATGAAGAACTTTGTTGAGAAAGTTGCACTGGTAAAAGGCGGGCATGCATTTTTTGGCGGAAATTCAATTATGAACATCTTTGTAGATTTTTAAAAAATCTAAAAATTGTTAATAAACTATACTCAGCTGTATCAATAATGGGGAGATAAATATATGATTCATATTTTTATTTATGCTTATGAATATTAAATTAAACTTACCAACAAATTATCTCAAAACTTAGGCTAATGAACCCACAGTATACTCATTTGTGTTTTGTTCCCAAGGTAACTTTTCATTCAAGTTTTGAAAATTGAATGAAAAATAGCAGGGAGTTGCAGCTTTTCTGATGGAAGAAATAAAATTAACAACTTCTGAAAGACCAGAGATTTTTTTCTAGGTCATGAGGCACACAGAAAGATGGTAGCAGCAGGCAGAGTGGGTATACTCGATGCTGTTAATTTACCAGCTATAGGGATCCTCAAGTTCTCTGGGATCACCAGAAGTTGCTTTAAAGTATTAGCATTGAAATTTCTTTGCCTCATGCCTCCAGACTTTCTTCACAGTGGAGCAATTGCTCAACTGCAAATAGATGCAACATAGAAAATAAGGCAATGCATATGATGGGTGATAGTGATTAGCGTGTTGTCCAGCAACAAGATTTAGGGACCAAGAAACATAGCTGAGTCATTTGAGGAACAATTAGAGGTAAAAGTGGGATAATTCTGGATGGCTTTTGAAGACACTATTGTTAAGCTGATATGACTGAGAATATAAAGAATGGGAAATGGAATTAACCTCCTCGCTTAAAGCAGGTGACCTGAAGTCTGTGCCTCTCACTAAAAGCTAATGTTTTTAAGAGTTATTTTTCCTCTAACAGTGAAAACTATAAATAGTATCTTCATTTTCTACACCTCCACACCCTAGATCTTTGGATACATACAGTTGTGTAATATAGTTGTATCAGAAAATATAGTCATTTTGATAATGTTTCTCTTTAATATTTTATGATAAATCCTATGGAAACATAACATTCAGAAATTCTTTCAGGTCAAAACACATTTAGTTATCTAAAATTTCTTCATACTATTTATATGAATAGTTCAGTTGCCTATGAGAGGTAAAATCCTGTTGAGGGATCAAATATAAGTCATTTTGATAATGTTTCTCTTTAATATTTTATGATAAATCCTATGGAAATGTAATATTAAGAAATTCTTTTTTTTAATTTTTTTGGTTTTTGGGTCACACCCGGCAGTGCTCAGGGGTTACTCCTGGCTCCATGCTCAGAAATTGCTCCTGGCAGGCACGGGGGACCATATGGGGCACCGGGATTCAAACCGATGACCTTTTGCATGAAAGGTAAACGCCTTACCTCTATGCTATCTCCCGGGCCTTTCAGGTCAAAACACATTTAGTTTTCTAGATTTTTTTTTCATACTATTTATATGAATAGTTCAGTTGCCTATGAGAGGTAAAGTCATGTTGAGGGATTTAATAAAGTCACTCATTAGGCTCTATTCCAATCATATCTGCAAGATATGCTGCCTATGACTAGTAGAATCTATCAGAACCAGATATGTCTTTCCTTCTTGACTTAGATCTTTGAGATTTTGCTTGTTAAGCCAGTAAAATATTCTTAAGATGTTCATTGTATCTCTTAATTAACATAGGAATTGAGCTAAAAACATCAACTTTCATTTCTACCTAAAAATAAACAAACAAACAAAAAACAATCCATGCTTATTTTGTGAGGATGTTAGGAGAAGCAATGTATCTGAAATTACAAATGTTGGTTTTTCTATATATGTACTATAAATCCATATAATTTTAGCATTCCACAAGTTTAAGAGTTATCCTATGGTATGTAGCATTTTAAAGAAATAAAATAAATGCTGTTGGGGAGATTGTATGAGCATGAGTGTTTAATTCAAATGGATTTTGATTATAAGCTCAGGCCCCTTTTCAAATATTCACTTTTAGTAAGTTAATTAACCCAAGTCAATTTTCATATCTTCACATGGATAATAATAACTTACAGAATGACTGAAAAATTAAATCAAATATTAAAAGTAAGAACATTCACCAGAAATAGTGAATAATTTGCTAATGCAAAATATATTTTATTGGCTGTTATTTTCTACTACTTTTACTTCCAAATCTTTCTCTATCCTCTGCCTGAAATTAAATTGAAGTAGTACTTCTATATAATAGGACATGACACTGAGTATAGTGGTATGCTAGAAATATTTTAAATATTAATACACTTAATCTTAAAAAGATCCTTAGAAATTTAGGGCCATATTAATTGAGGTTCAGAGAGTCACACAACTCAAATTTAGCAATATTGAAATTTAAACATGAATTTGCTTACTTCCAGTGTTTTGTCACAATTTAATGATATTATGTATTGTAAGATTTTACACTATTGATAGAGATAGACAAAGTACACTATCATGGTTTTTTACAAAATATTGAATAGAAATTGCATTGCTAATTATGTTCTTAGGCTTTTAACATATAGACTACCTCACTGACTCAATGATTGAATTCTGTCTCACTAACTCAATTACTGAACTCATTCTGGTTCCACTTAAGTCGTACTCAATAAAACCTTCAGTCCCTATTTTTCTTTTCTTTTGAATTTTGGGGGGTCGCACTCAGCAGTGCTCAGGGGTTACTCCTGACTATCTGCTCAGAAATAGCTCCTGGCAGGGATGGGGGACCATATGGGATGCCAGGATTTGAACCAACCACCTTAGGTCCTGGGTTGGCTGCTTACAAGGCAAACGCCGCTGTGCTTTTTCTTTTGATTTTTAAAAACTTATTTAAAGAAAATGCATCACATGTTTGACATAGTTGATCACAATACATTTGTTTCCAGATAAATAAAAGTTATTAAAAAAGAAAGAAAGAAAAAATTAAGGGAGCCGGGAGGTGGCGCAAGAGGTAAGGTGCCTGCTGCCTTGCCTAGGACGGACCACGGTTCGATCCCCCAGTTCCCATATGGTCCCCCGTGCCTGCCAGGAGCGACTTCTGAGCGCATAGCCAGGAGTAACCCCTGAGCGTCACTGGGTGTGGCCCAAAAAAACCAAAAAAAAAAAAAATTAAAAAGAATAGTAAAAGAAAGTTAAAATAACTGCACTAACGGGGTCAGAGTAGTGACGCAAGCGAAAAGGCATCTACCTTGCCCATGCTAGCCTAGAACTGACTGCAGTTTGATCCCCCAGTGTCCCATATGGTACCCCAAGCCAGGAGCAATTTCTGAGTACATATCAGGAGGAACCCCTGAGCGTCACCGGGTGTGGCCTAAAAAACAAAACAAAACAAAAAGGACAGTAGCATGCTTATTTGTGAAAATTACTGTGTATTTAGAAAATTAATTAATACATTGGCAGAAAATTTTGTTTGCTGTCTATTTTGTTAAATTGGGTGTCCCTGGGGGCCGGGCGATGGCGCTGGAGGTAAGGTGCCTGCGCTAACCTAGGAGGGACTGCGGTTGGATCCCCGGTTCCCCATATGGTCCCCCGTGCCTGCCAGGAGCGACTTCTGAGCGAATAGCCAGGAGTAACCCCTGAGCGTTACCAGGTGTGGCCAAAAAAAACCAATAAATAAATAAATAAATAAATAAATAAATAAATAAATAAATAAATAAATAAATTGGGTGTCCTTGTAGTGATGACAACAATAGGCAAACGAAACTGTTCAGAGATTCAAAGCATTATTTCTGAAACTCTGTTTTTTATTGGGTGTGTACTCAGCTACCAGGCCTCTTGGAAGAAGGAAGATAGGGTAGGGGTTACCAGAACCTGCTCCAAAAATCCCTGGTGATAGGCCCTCAAACTAGCGTACCTGAAGTGTGTTCATATTGGTGTCCCCAAAGGGAATCATATAGGGTCAGTAATGAAGCAGGGCTATCGGGAAAACAGTGATTGTGGGTAATGGAGGCTATCTGTATGGTTTTTGCTGATCAAGGACTTGGCTTGTCCTAATCTCTTGAGATGGTCAGCTTTCTGCTGCATGGGACAGTGTGCCCATGATATCTCATGTCTCAGCTTACATCTCATTTGAAAAAAAAAAAAAGTGGTTCTATGAAGGTGCCATGGTTCGAACAGGGTGATTCTTTGTGGCTGTAGTTACATCTGCCAGGCTTCCTGGAAGAAGGAAGATAGGGGGGTGAAGATTCCCACTTGAGCTCCCAAAAGACCTGGTAATATCAGCCCCTAAACCTGCATATCTGGTTTGGTCAGATTGATGCCCCTGTCGGGAATATTAAAAGGTCAGTGACAAGACAGGGCCATCAGGAAAACAGTGATAACGGGTGATGAAGGCTTGGCCTGCCCTCTCCTCCTGAGATGGCCAGATTAATGCTGTGTGGAACATATTACCCATGATATTTCATGTCACAGTTTACATCTCATTTGAGAAAAGAATGATTCTATAAAGCTGACATGGTTCAAACATGGTGACTGTGTTCATGTGGGCATGGTTACAGTCTTCTTATAACAGAGTCACTAGGGATATACAAGGAAAACAGACCTAGACATAAAGTCTTTTCTTTCCTCAATGTGCAGTTAGGTAATGACTGAGTGGTGAGGAACTGGGTTCATTCTGACCCAGATGTGATTTCCATAGACAGTCAAGTTGGAGTAAAAAAATACCAGAATAATTAAATAGGGTAGAATGGGCAGCAAACAAGATAGCTTGGTAGATACAAGACATAGGAATGGCCCATTGCCTGAGTCTATAAAGTCATTTAAAGAGCTGAGAAAATGTCTGAAATAACCATTTAAAGATCTAATTAGCACGACAGCTGGATTTTTAATTTTAAAAAAATTTCACAAGCTAACTGCCTTCTAAAAAAGCAATGACCTATTTTAAATCTCAGATGTTACTGGCAGAGCAACTAATGACACACTAAAATTTCATTGGTGGTTGTAATGAAGAAAACAAGAGACATCTGAATAGAAACCCAGACAGGATTCCTTGATTAGTGTTTTCTCTCTTGGATGCATTTCATCTTTCCGTTCGTCTCTTCCATTCTTTCTCCTACCATACATTAATAAAAACAACTTTTCTGTTGTTCAAAGCTGCATTAACCCATAGTATCTTATTCTTAAATTTAAAATGTTAAAAAAATGTAATTCTACTTCATCAATCTAATTGGAATTTTCAATCAATCATTTAAGCAACTGTATTCCTAACTTATATTTATTTAAAGTTCTTTATTTAAACACCATAATGTTGTTCATAACACAATTGTTTCTGGCATTTAATTTTCCAACACCATTACAATCACTAGTGCAATACTCTCTCCATCACTGTCCCTAGCTTCCCATCCCACTCCCAAGACTGACACCTTGGCAGTCACAAAATTATCTAATATTTTATTACAATTAAATGGCAAATGGAATTATTGAAAAATACTTCAGTAAAATTTTTGTGAAAACTTTTACACAATGGAGTCATTGAATCACTAAGCTATTTATGCTAGTTGAGCATTCTGTTTTGCAGGTTATGTTTAATAAAATTATTTGGCTCCTATCATGCTTTTTCTTCTAATTTGGTCTGCTCCTACTAGGGAATCAGTATGGAGAAATTTGGAATGTGGCTGCACACTTCAGGAGTTCCAGGATTTGCTGAAATGGGCCAATGAGCTAACATCATGGATATGACTGCTTAGACTTACAGAAGTAAGAGTGGTGATGGGACACTCTGAGAAAACACACTCTGAGAAAACCCCAGAGGTTTTGTTTTGTTTTGTTTTTTTTGGGGGGGCCACACCTGTCGATGCTCCAGTTTTACTTCTGGCTCTGCACTCAGCAATCATTCCTGCTGTACTCAGAGGACCATATGGGATGCCAGATAATCCTAGGTTGTCCGAGTGCAAGGAAAGGGCCCAATTCTCTGTGCTAATACTCCAGCCCAATCTCAGAGGTTTTATCCCCAATCTGTATATGACCTGGAATTTTTGTTTGTTGGGTGTCTCTGCAGAGATTAATTGTGAACTTAATGATTAATTAGTGAACTTAGGCCTCTGGCATGGTGTTGACTATTGGTTGTATATGTGACTACCAGAGCTTGGCAGAGAACTGACTTGCCTCTCCTCCAGAGGGTGCTTCAGAATTTCCAGCTGGAAATGTTTTGGTTTGCATTTCTTACAGCCAAGTCAATAAAACTAATCATGAGCCTGTGAACCTGGGCAGATAAACACACATGGCTGGTTGTGGATGTGAGAATGTTTTAAGGTTCTGTTTGGGAAGTTGGAGTGGGAGGTATGGGAAAGTGGATTGAATTATACCCAGAAGTGCTCAGTGCTTCACTATCCGTGGTACTTAAGAACCATATGTGGCACCAGAGAATAAACTGGGGTTAGCCAATTCAAGACAGGTGTTTTAATTGTTGTACTTTCTGACTCCTAGATTGTGTTTTGTTTTGCTTTGCTGTGTTCGTTGTTGGTTTGTTTGCTTGTGATCTGGCGCTGATAATTAAACCCAGGGTTTAATTTTAGGCTATTTATATTTGCTTAGAGAAAGTGGGGAAACCCATCTTTGTCTATATTACTCTGGAAGGTATCATGGATATTGCAATAATATGATAAGGGCTATTTATGACAGAAGTAAAATCACAGTAATAAAGCAAAATGATAGTCAAAGACATGGAGATAGAAGTGAAACTATGCCGAAATAATACATTTTTAATCAACTTTTTTAGAAAACTTTGGAATTTAAGAATGAAACCAAAAGAATTGAAGAAGGTTAATCCACTCTAGAATCTTTCAGTAAATCATTTAAAATTGAATGTTGGCAAAGTATTTCTTGCTTACTCCTCTGTCGTTTGATTATTAATCCTTTTTAATGAGTTTATAATCCTTTCTTATGTATTTTATTATTTGATAATGTTAAATTAGCAATGGATTTGGGGGGATTTTATTACTTGTAAGGCAATATGTAAAGTCAGAAGAAAAATCCCTTGCCTTGTTTAAAAATGGAGTTGATTTGACTGGGGAGATAACTCAAAGGAACTAAGTGCTTGCTTTTCATACAATATATTTGGATTTGGATTTAATCCCTGACAACATGTGTTCCTATACTCCAGAGCATTATATTGTGCATTACTGGGTATGACTCCCAAACAGGCAATATTAACTATTTACTGTTACTATCCCCCCCATTTCCTTCCATTCCACTTTTTCCCTTTTCTTCTACCTTCTTCTCTCTTCCTCTCTCCTAAAGTTCTCTTGTTTTACTACTTTAATTTTATTTATTAAAAAACAATGATACTGCACAATAGAAATTGAACTCAGTTCATATAAAATAATTTTTAGACTCCAGAGAGATAGTCTTGTGTATAGGGTACTCATCTTGTATGCAACAAACCTGGGTTCTAATTCTGGCATCCAGTATATTCCCGCAAACATTGCCTGGAATGATTCCCGAGTATAGAGCCAGGAGTAATGATTGAGCATTGCTGGGTGTAAACCCAAAGCAAAACAAAATAATAAATTATTTTTCAAAACCAGTTTCAGATGTTCTTGATATATTATGTTATATGTAAATATGTAAATATGCTCTCAAACATATTGTATATACATTTATCTAAGGAAGGTTTGATATATAGAACATATATCTTAAATTTTGGTGGGCTGATTTCATTCTTTTATATATTGTTATTGAGGTTTTTTTGGTCTCTTTTTTAATCACATCCAGAGATGCTCAGGGGCTACCCCTAGCTTAGCTCAGGACACCTTCCTGGCATGCCAAGGGGGCCATGTAGGATGCCGGTGACTGAACTCAGGTGGAGCACGTGCAAGGCAAGTTCCCTACCTGCTATTCTATCACTCTAGCCCCTGTTATTAATTTATGTCTTCCCAGGTGTTAAGAACATTCTATTAAATAGATCTATACTATAATGACCGAAATTAAAAATGTGGCTATTAAGAAAGCAGGTTGATGTATGAGAAGGGACTATGGACACTAGTAAAGGGAATTTCATATTGGTGGTAGGATTGGTATTGAATCATTGGCTGACTCTATATGAATAAGTTCATAAAGTCTATATATATTCAGAAGTTAGATTAATTTATATGAAACTTAGACCTCCAGTTAAGCTCATGCACAAAGGTAAAATCCAAATGGATTAAAGACCTATATATCAGACCTGAAATCATAAAGTATATAGAACAACATGTAGGTCAAACACTCCATGACATTGAGACTAAAGGTATCTTTAAAGAGAAAACAGTACTCTCCAAACATGTGAAAGCAGAAATAAATAGATGGGACTATACTAAGCTGAGAAGCTTCTGCACCTCAAAGAAAATAGTGCCCAGAATAGAAGAGTCACCCACTGAGTGGGAGAAACTATTCACCCAACACCGATCAGATAAGGGACTAATATCCAAAATACACAAGGCACTGACAGAACTTTACAAGAAAAAACATCTAAGCCTATCAAAAAATGGGGAGAAGAAACAAACAGACACTTTGACATAAAATAAATACAAATGGCTAAAAGGCACATGTAAAAATGCTCCACATCACTAATCATTAGGGAGATGCAAATCAAAACAACTATGAGGTACCTCTCACGCCACAGAGATTGGCACACAGCAGAAAGAATGAGAATAAACAGTGCTGGCGGGGATGTGGAGTGAAAGGAACTCTTATTCACTGCTGGTGGGAATGCCATATGGTCCAACCTTTGTGGAAAGCGATATAGAGATTCCTCCAAAAGCTGGAAGTTGAGCTCGCATACGATCCAGCTATACCACTTATAGGGAAATAGCCTAGAAACACAAAAATACAATACAAAAATCCCTTTCTCACAACTATATTCATTGCAGCATTGTTTACAATAGCCAGACTCTGGAAACAGCCTAGATGCCCCTCAATAGATGAATGGTTAAAGAAACGATGGTACATATACACAATGGAATATTATGCAGCCATCAGAAGAGATGAAGTCATGAAATTTTCTTATACATGGATATATATGGAATCTATTATGCTGAGTGAAATAAGTCAGAGGGAGAGAGATAAGCACAGAATGGTCTCACTCATCTATGGATTTTGAGAAAAATGAAAAACATTAGTGTAATGATTCTCAGAGACAAAATAGAGGAGGACTGGAGGGTCCAGCTCCGACATGAAGCTCACCACAGGAATCGTTTAGTGCAGTCACAGAAATAATTACACTGAGAAATATCATAACAAAATGTGACTGAATGAGGGAAGTAGAAAGCCTATCTAGAGTACAGGCCGGTGTGGGGTGCGGAGGAAGGACACTTGGGATATAGGTCATGGGAATGTTGCACTGGTGAAGGATTTTATATATATATATATATATATATATATATATATATATATATATATATAT
>PVKC010038393.1:0-12756 GCA_004027635.1 Crocidura indochinensis
AGAGAGAGAGAGAGAGAGGTTGCTGGTTGCTGGTAGGTTAATGAATCTCTGTGACCTCTATACACGAAACTGGGGAGCACCAGCTCAGACTGCTTGGCCTCTGACCTTGGCCTTCACTCACTGCCAGGTCCAGTGAGCACCCCCACTCCCAGATAGAGAGAGCTTCAGTCCCTATTTGGGGAAATGGTCCCCAGAGGAGCTGAGGTCAATGGCCTTGGGAGCCCAGGAATAGACACTCCAAGTCTCTCCAAGGCCCTTCATCCATGGCCTTTCTTGTTTAGGGGGGATACTTTGGTCAGGAGAGAGGACCCTAAGATTCCCCCTCCTGTCCCCTTTCTCAGCCTGTTTATGCAGAGCCATTTTTCTTGCAGCTGCTTTTAAGCCCCTCTCCCTCAGAAGGAAAGACCCTGGACTGAAATGAGCAGAATTCTTTTTGTTTTTTTCTAGGCCTGTCCACTTAGATGTGGGCACCCAGTTCTTCATCTGGGGGACAGCAGGCCTAGGGTGGCTCTGGGGGTGGGGCCATTCTGAGAACAACCTCTGCTTCACTTCTCCCTGTGAGAAGGTTTCCAGGACACTGTCACCCTCTGGCTCACCTGGTCTGTCTGCCCTGACCTGATAGCCTTCCCTGATAGCCTTCCCCAGTTCCCTATTCTCAGCCCCAAAGGGGTTACACATGACCCCTGACTCACCCCGCCTGCCTCAGGCAAACCACCTTAATACTCTTTTTTTTTTTTTTGGTTCGCTCAGAAGTCGCTCCTGGCAGGCACAGGGGACCATATGGGGAACCAGGGGATCGAACCTTTGTCCGTCCTAGGTTAGCGCAGGCACCTTACCTCCAGCACCACCGCCCAGCCCCCACCTTAATACTCTTGATCACTGATTCCACTCACACTCAAGAACCTTCTCTGAGGTTGGGAGGTGGTGCAAGCAGTAGGGTGCTTGCCTTGCATGCACTAACCTAGGACGGACCGCAGTTGGATCCCCCAGTGTCCCATATGGTCCCCCAAGCCAGGAGCAATTTCTGAGCACATAGCCAATAACCCCTGAGCATCACCAGGTGTGGCCCCAAAAGCAAAACAAACAAACCAAAAAAGCAAAGAACCTCTTCTTTAAAATCCAGTCCTATGGGCCTGATCAGGGTAGCTCCCACTTCCCTTCTCTCTTCCATTAGCCCAGCCTCTCTGTGCTTCAGTTTTTACAACACTAAAATAACAGAAGCAAGCAAAATTCTCACCCTGTGCCAATCCCTGTGTTAATTACTTTCCTGGATTATTTGTTTTAACAAATATTATTTATTGGGGACAGAACAATAGCACAGATGGTAGGGTATCCAGGTTCGATCCCTGGTATCCTATATGGTTTCCCTAGCCTGCCATGAGTAATTTCTGAGCATAGAGCCAGGAATAAGCCCTGATAGCTGCCAGGTGTGACCAGATTAAAAATTTTTTACTTACTGCAAAAAAATAATGGCACAGAGAGGTCAAATAAATTGTTCAAGGACACAGCTTTTTTGTTGTTGTTTTTGTTTTTGGATCACTCTTAGCAGTGCCCAGGGGTTACTCCTGGCTCTACACTCAGAAATCACTCCAGGCAGGCTTGAGGGACCATATGGAATGCCAGGAATTTACCGGGTCCATTAGGGGTTGGTGGCATGTGCAAGGCAAATGCCCTACCACTGTGCTCTCTATCACTCTGACCCCTAAGGACACAACTTAAAAGCTGCAAGGCCCATTTTCAAACCCATCAAGTGCAGAGATTCAGTTACTTTGCAGAATGTGTAGTGAGGGGGATATGGATAAATATAAGTCAAGTTGGCCAAGTTATTCCCTGATAAGTTTCATCTTTCCCATTTCCCAGTGTTCCCTGCTCTACCAGGGGCTTAACTATAGGGATTTAAAATAGAATTGGTCAGGGCCAGAGAGATAGTATGGAGGTAAGGCATTTGCCTTTCATGCAGAAGGTCATTGGTTCAAATCCCGGCGTCCCATATGGTCCCCTGTGCTTGCCAGGAGCAATTTCTGAGCATGGAACCAGGAGTAACCCCTGAGCACTGCCGGGTGTGACCCAAAAACAAACAAAAAAAATAGAATTTTTACTAATAGCCATATATATATACATACATACATACATATATAATAGAATTTCATACTTTTGGGGGGAGCACACTTGGCAGAACTCAGAGCTTATTCCTGCCTCTCTGTTCAGGGATCATTCCTGGTGGTGTTTGGGATCTTTGTGTAATGCTGAGGATTGTCTTGGTCAGCTGTATGCAAGGTAAGTACCTTAATTCCTGTACTGTTTCTTTGTTTTCCAGCTATTTTTCTTATCTCATGCTTCCATTTTCTGTACAAGGTCATGAACTTGCATGCCAGAAATTGCAACCAGATTGAAAAATGATAAAAATCATCATAGCTAGCACTTAGGTGATACTTTTCATGTGTCACTGTGCTTACATATCTTTATTACTGTTTAAACTTTGGTAACATATTTTTGATAGATGTGAGTTTTTAGAACAGATTTTGGTTTTAAATAAAGTTGGGACAGAATTTCCTTTATTACCTGCACCCCACTGCCCATACAAAACCACTCCCAAGGTCAGCATCCCTCAACAGATGACTTCTGTCATAACAAGCAAGCCTACATAGACTTGATCACCTGAGGGCTGTAAGGTTTACATTAGGGTTAACTTTATTTTTTTTGCATGTTTTTGGGTCGCATCCTGAAACTGTGATCTTGGGGCTACTCCTGACTCTGCTCTCAGGAATCACTCCTGGCCATGTTTGGGGGACAATATGGTATGCAAAGATTTAACTTGGGTTGGCCACAAGCAAGGCAAGTGCCCTCAAAATTGTACTATCAGTGCAGCTCTTGAGCTTTTTAGTATCAAAGTCTTTTCAGGCCCTAAAACTCCTCTGTGCTCCCCTATTTATACTCCCCCTATTCATGGCATCTACTGTTGTCAGACTGTTGTACTTAGGGGGAAATCATACACAATAGAGCCCTTTCATCTTGACTTCTTTTACTTAGTAATTCATATTTATTCAAGGCTCCTGGATACCTTTATAAGGCTTTATAACTCATTTCTTTATACTTTATTTTAACCTTTTCTTTCCTTTCCTTCATCCATGATGCTGACTGACATTATGATATTATCATAAGCATGACTTGCACATACCTGGCTTTTGTTATCATACTTCTATTTTGGGGAGGGGGTTTGGGTGACACCTGGCAGCACTCAGTGGTTACTCCTGACTCTATGCTCAGAAATCACTCCTGCTAGGATCGGGGGACCATATGGGATGCCGGATTCGAACCACTGTCCTTCTGCGTGCAAGGCAAATGCGTTGCCTCCATGCTATCTCTCTGGCCCCTTGTTCTCATACTTCTTTTGCAGATGGGGGTCACATCTTAAAATGTTATTCTTAAAATGCTCAGGGGCTACTTTTTTACTTTCAGTTTTTTGGGCCATACCTGATGACACTCAGGAATTACTCATGGCTCTGTACTTAGACATTACTTTTGACAGGCTCAGAAGACCATATGCAATGCCAGGGGTCAACCCCAGGTTTTCCACATGCAAGGCAAACACCTTACCCACTGCAAAATAGTACAATTAGTACAAATAGTACAATAATACAGCTCTGCCACCTCAGGAGTTACTTCTGACTCTGCACTTAGGAGCTACTCCTGGCAGTGCTCAGGAAACTATATGGTGACTGGGAATTGAAACCAAAAAGCAAGTACATTACCTGCTGTCCTGGCCCAAGTCTTGGCACATTTTTAGCTGTAGTACTTTCAGGGGTCAGACATCGGCTTGCAGTGCTTGCAAACATGGAGGTTTGCATTCCTTTAGTTGTGGTGGTTGCACAGACATTCACTAGGGTCTGCTCTCTACATAAATTATGTTTGTGTTGCTCATGTAGGGTAGCTGAAGTGCTCACACAATATTCACTTAGAGGTCATGCTTCCTGGGAATGATACTCCCACCCTTTTTATTTATTTATTCTTGATTTTGGGGGCACATCTGGTGGCACTTAGGGGTTATTCCTGGCTCTGCACTCAGAAATTGCTCTTTGCAGGCTCCAGGAACCATATGGGATGCCAGGATCGAACCCAAGTTGGCCACATGCAAAACAAATACCCTACCCACTGTGCTATCACTCTGGCCCCTCTCATCTCTTTTTAATTATAATACTTGCTGGGGGTTTCAACCCTGTTTTGGGTGGTACTTTCATACATTTGGCTGGGATGTAGGCAGAAATTGCTGTGATCTTGAAATCCTGTCTACAAGGTGCCTACAATGAAGCTGCCTGAATCAGGCAGAGAGTAGATGAGTGGATCCCAACCAAGAACACCTACTTTGCATGTAGGAGCCCAGGTGCTACCCCAGAACTGTGGGAAGAAGCACCTGAGCACTTCTCAAGTATGATCTCAAAAGGTGCTGACTGGAGAGATCATAGAGTAGGAAGGATGCTTGTCTTGCACATGGTTGACCCAGGTTTGATCATCAAAATCCCATGTGGTCCCCTGAGCGATTGTCAGGAATGATTCC
Organism: Crocidura indochinensis; assembly: GCA_004027635.1. Taxonomy (NCBI): domain Eukaryota; kingdom Metazoa; phylum Chordata; class Mammalia; order Eulipotyphla; family Soricidae; genus Crocidura; species Crocidura indochinensis. The sequence continues at coordinate 4,556 of PVKC010038393.1, forward strand.
TGAATGCAGAAGCAGGAATAGGAGTAACCCCTGGGCATAGCCAAGCATGACCCCCAAACCAATAAATAAATTAATTAAAGGATGGGATAGCATAGCTGTACTCAATTATAAGGAAACATCGGAAGCGAGAGAGATAGCATGGAGGTAAGGTGTTTGCCTTGCATGCAGAAGGATGGTGGTTGGAATCCCGGCATCCCATATGGTCCCCTGTGCCTGCCAGGAGCAATTTTCTGAGCATAGAGTCAGGAGGAACCCCTGAGCGCTGCTGGGTGTGACTCAAAAACCAAAAGAAAAAAAAGAAGAAGAAAAAGGAAGCATCAGAAATTCTTTATAAAACAATGGCCTGGGCTGGAGAGATAGTACAGAGGTTAAGGTGCTAGTTTTGCATATGGCAGACCCTAGTTTCTTCCCTGACACCACTGTTGTCCCTGGAGTGCTTCTGGGAATTTCTCCTGAATACAGAGTCAGGAGTAACTCTGAAGCACTTCTGGGTGTGGAAATAAAAATTTTAAAAAATGACCAAAGGCAGGCGAACTGTCCTATGAAGAAGAAGGCTAAGAGACTTGGTAAGTAAAGACAGTTCCAGAGAAAGAAGCTATAGGGACACAAAGGATTGGCCTCACTGGAATGTGGAAGTGATCATAAAATATTGTATCAGTGGTTAAGTTTGCGGAACTTGAGAACCATGGTATGTTATGTAAGAGAGAAAAAAGTCCCATTCTTAGGAAACACTGAACCATGCTATACATAAGATATTTTCATAGGGCTCAGAAACAAGAAGAAGAAGAAGAAGAGAGAGTAAATAATTTGTGCTAACATGTTAGAAATTCCTGGACCTTGATTAAGGATATATAAGAGTTCTCTCACTTATTTCTGTCATATTCTAAGTTTGCAATTCTTTTATCAAGAAAGTAAAAATGACAAAGAAAAAAGTGTCTCCTGGAGGACACAGCTGCTTAGGGTGGAGCTGGGATATACGCACAGACTGTTTGGCAATCAGGAAACAGCTTGCAGGCCAGTTAGCTCACTGAGGCCCAGTGAGGGAAACGGATTTGCACCGGTTCTAGCCTGAGTTGGTGGCCGATAAGAAATGTCGATGGTGAGTTTTTTGCTTCACTCTTACTTTTCTTTTTTTTGGGGGGGGGAGGGGATGGGGGCACACCCGGAAGCGCTCAGGGATTACTCCTGGCTCTATGCTCAGAAATCGCTCCTGGCAGGCTCAGGGGACCACATGGGATGCTGGGATTCAAACCACCAACCTTCTGCATGCAAGGCAAACACCTTACCTCCATGCTATCTCTCCAGCCCCTTGCTTCACTGTTACACCTGTCCTGTTGATATCTGGACCTTGAGACAATTCTACTGTTTCTTCTCTCCTACCTCATTATCACTTAGTTCTCATCTCTGATCCTTGCTTGCACCATAGGTTCGAACTTGCCAACTCTCATTGGTTCATTGAGTCCCTCTCTATTCCATTATTGTCTGTCCTGCTTGATTCCTTTCTTCTTTAGAGAGCAATTCCCCCCATGGGTACCAATTCTTACTACCTCTGACACCACCTTATGGTTTGGATGGGTGTTTCTGTCACACACAATAACCTCACACCCCCTCCTGGACCACCTGATTAGTTTTGGTGTGGACATTGGACTCAATATGGGCTACCTAGAGCCTTTTCTTGGCCTGGGTTTATGAAAGCAGTAGGTGGGCTTTCTAGCAGGATGTTCTGCTGTCTGATGTTTGGGAACAGATGGTGCCTCCACCCCCATCGAAAGGAGAAAGCTGGTCTTACCTAATCAAGCTAGAAGCAGAAATGAAAGTGTTTTAGCATTCAGGGATCTCCCCTCTCTTGCCATGCTCATGCTCTATAAATACACCAGTAGTCTCCAATCAATAGTTCTTATTCTGTGAAAGTCTCTTTGCTTTGGGTTTTCAATCAAAACCAAAAGAGACCAAGATAACTAAGCCGCAGACCTCTAGCAAACTAGGCCACAAGGCCACAGCAGGAAGATGTGAAACTTGAGTTCCTGGGACTGACCACTCCTTGCTCTGCTTTGGTGGGGTGATATCCAAGAGCGTTATCACTTAAGACCTTATTCCACCTGCTCTGCCCAAGTCTCAGATGGGGTCGTGGTATTTTTACAAAGAGCCATTTTGTTTTGTTTTGCTTTTTGGGCCACACCCTGTGACGCTCAGGGATTACTCCTGGCTATGTTCTCAGAAATTGTTCCTGTCTTGGCGGACCATGTGGGACGCTGGGGGATCGAACCGCTGTTCATCCTAGGTTAGCTGCTTGCAAGGCAAATGCCCTACCGCTTGTGCCACCGCTCTGACCCTACAAAGAGCCATTTGTATTTGCATTCTACCCTGTCTCCTGGAACATGGTCTGGTCCTGTCTTCCCAGAGCAAAGGGCAAATCCTGGAAGGAATGTGTGGTCTGTTGGACAGCAACAGAAGAATAAGAGGAGAGAGATTAAAAATATAAAGTTTCCCCTAGGGTTCTTAGAATGAGACAGAGAAGGAATTAGGAGTAAGTCGTCCATACCAAGATAAACTATTTATCCCAATCCAGTATTTCTACCTAATTTTTTTGGGGGGACAACTGCCAGCAGTGCTCAGGGGACAATAGTAATTGATCTTGCTCTGATGGAAATAAAAAAAAATATATTTTTTTGGAAGTAAAATTTTTTTTTTTTTTTGGTTTTTGGGCCACACCCAGTGACACTCAGGGGTTACTCCTGGCTATTCGCTCAGAAGTCGCTCCTGGCAGGCACGGGGGATCGAACCGCGGTCTGGTCCGTCCTAAGGCAGGCACCTTACCTCCAGCGCCACTGCCCGGCCCCGGAAGTAAAATTTTTTAATCCACATGTAAATCATATGCTCTACCACTGAGCCACATTCTCAGTCTGGAAAGAAATGTTAATTTGGGGCAATCTACCCCCCCTCCCCCGCCCCCGGTCATTAGCAGGGACTGTCTTTTGGGACATTTTAGATCTGACTTCATTCAGATTAACTTTTCATTTGGGGATGCTAAATTCTTCATTTATCTATAATAGAAAAGTTAAAACTCTACGAAGAATCACAAGAGTATTTGGAAATGAGGTAAATTATTGCCACAATGATACTGCAATACTTGAACGTAAGTCACATTAGATTTTTACCAAAGAGCTTTAGATTTTTAGTTTCCGTGTGAACTAATAATTCATGTGAACAAATACCGTTGTGAATTCCATTCACAACAATACCATTGTGAATCAAGTTTCATTAGTTCATTTTGACCCTATATTTTTCATAGTCATTATAGTTTATATTAAAAGATGGTGAGTCTTTATTTAAGCCATCAAGTCCAGTAGTTTTCAAATTGGAATATGCTCAAATTCTTCTGGAAGTCATGCTATAAGTGAAGATTTTAAAAATAACGAATATGAAGGCTGAACTGGAAAGAACCAGATAGTACATTTTTTATTGGCCGGGGGGAGGATGGGGAACGTGGTCACACCTCTTAATACTAAAGATCTATTCCTAGCTCTGTGCTCAGGAGTGACCTCTGTTCTGTGTTTCAGACTTGGGTTGTCTGTATATTAGGGAAGCTCCTTAACCTTTGTACTATTTCTCCAGGATTCTGCATTTCTAGCAATGCTTGCAGGGTTTCCTGCTGCTATTGTTGGGTCAGGGACCACCTTTTGAAAAGAAAGACTCTAAGTAAGAGGTCTGAAAGGACACTACTTTCTCTCAGTGTTGTAAACTTCTAATTCAAAGACACATTGCAGTTTCCAATTGCAATATAAGGCTAAGAAAGAAGTGGATTTTGACATTTAATGTTTGGATGTAGATGGTTGAGGGATCTGTAATAAAATCTCTTTTCTTGGGATAAAGGGCTCGGGTCTCACCTATGGTACTTAGAGACTAGTCTAGGTTTTGTACTCAGGATATCTCCCAGTGATGTCCGTGGACCATCCAGTGATAGGGATGGAACCCAGATCTCCCCTATGTGAAGCATGCTTTTCATTACTCATTTTATTGAGTGAACTCTGTGTTCCTACAATCAAAATCTCCTTTGCCCCAAATTTTCTATGTTGAAGAAATTAAAACCTGTGATCTATTTTAAAATTAATATTCTTTAAAAATTTCAATCCCTTCGAGAGGGTTATGTACATCAATTTTCTTGTGTGCGTTGACTTTTCAGTATCATTTTGTTTAAACCATGAAAGTATTGATGCATCATGCCAACTCAGTACTGAGCTTATGAAGAACTAATGTGAATGCATATGAATGAAGACCTCGGTGGTTTTTTTAGAATTCATAGTTTTCAACATTTCACTAAAAATGATCATTACACACTAAGTGTTTTTTTTTTGTTTGTTTGTTTTTTACTAGTGGCAGTTAAGCTATCAACTCAAAATTTCCATTACATACTTAAAAAAATAGGGACCATCCAGAGAAGCATTCTACCATACAGTGCAGACTTGCTACAGTTTAATATTCAGGTTCTCTTAGGGCCACCCCAGTCATCTTGGGGTTTGGGCAGATGGTACTGGGCTCATATTCAGGGACTCTAACATGCAAGGCATGTGCCCTATCACTAGAACTATCTCCTGGCTTCTCTATCACCTACTTAAGTGAAATCTCAAAGTGATATTGCGTGTTTTAAACATACTCCAATGTTATTGTTTTGGTTTGGTTTTGGGGTCATAGTTGACTGTGCTCAGGGCTTACTCCTGCTTGGCTTTGGACTCAGGGATTTCTCCTGGAGGGGATCAGGTGACCACATGCAGTGCTGAAGATGAAACCAGGAACTGCTGTGGCTTGTAAGGTAAACACCCTACTCATTGTGCTATTTTTCTGGTTCTTTGTTTTTATTTTATTTTATTTATCAACCTTTATTCCACCACTTCCCCTTGACCTCATTATTGCTGTTGTTGATGTTGTTGCCATGATCTGTGGGGACTTTTGTGCTTTGCTGATCACACACCCGGTTGTGTGAGGTCACTTGGCAGGGGTGTTCTTTTGGGGTTTATCTTCCTTTAGTGTCGGAGTGTTCAGACCCACAAATTATGGTTGTGATGCTGGTCAGGGGTTGCTGCAGACAGGAGCTTGCCTGGGGTTGCCCTTTCTGGCTGTGCCCTTCACTTTGGCTGAGCTGCTCACCAGGTCACCCCCCACTTTTCTACACTACTTATAACACTCTTGGCTGCCGGAAATTGCTTGCGTCATTGAGATCACAGACAGCAGAGCTGCCAGGGACATGCTCAGTGCACATGGGACAAGGAGGCTTGCGATCTGTGAGCCTACCTTGCAAGTCAGACACTTGATCTTGGTGCTATTCCTCTGGGCCACTGATGTGGCTCATTTTTCCCCCCAAAGATGATCTCTTTGCAGTGTTATTTTACACCTATGTTCACACTATTATCGTATTTCTGGCATCTCACAGGATTTTTGCAAAGTTCAGCATTTGTATTACATTTTACTAAATTGTTATTGTTGTCCTTTTGGGGCATGGGAAGAGTCACACTCAGCAATGCTCAGGGCTTATTATTGGCTCTGCACTAAGGAATCAGTCCTGGCAAAACTAGGGGGCCTTTTAGGGTGCCAGGGATGGAGCCTGGGTTGGCCACTTGCAAGAAAAGCACCTTACCATTTGTCTTATCTCTCCAAACCTTGTTGTTGCTTGTATTTTTTGTTTGTGTGTGTGTGTGTGTGTGTGTGTGTGTGTGTGTGTGTGTGTTTTGGGAGGGGCACACCCAGTGATGCTCAGGGGTTACTCCTGGTTATGCATTCAGAAATCTTTCCTGGCTCAGAGGATCATATGGGACGCCAGGGATTGAACCTAGGTCCTTCCTGGGTCAGCCCTGTGCAAGGCAAATGCCCTACCTCTGTGCTATCACTTCGGCCCGTTATTGCTTGTTTTGAGTTGCCAAGGTTGTAGCACTGGTTAGGGGAGATGGGACTCAGTTATAGGGGTGTGGTACAGGAGATCAAACTAAGGGCATCACCACCAAGCCACATGCCTGGGCCCTTTGATAAAATTTACTCCATGTTTACTCTTGGTTCTGTCTTTAGGAATTACTCCTGGTGGTGCTGGAAGACCATATGCAGCACCAGATATCAAACCAGGGACATCTGTGTGCAAGGAAAATACTTTAGCCCCTCTAAAATCGATCTCTCCAGCCCCCCAAACCTATCTTCATTAAGCAAACCAAAAGAATTTTCCAATTGTTCCTAAGGTTTTTACTGCCCCCATGGATCATTCCAGAACTTCCCTTGAGGTATTACGGCTCTAGTGTGATGAAATCTTTCAATACATCATAAAAAGATATATTTAAGTTTAAAAATTACAAACATACTTATTAATAGTTTATTATTTAATATTAACCACTGTATTGGTATGTTATAATATTAATTTAATTTTGAATTTAACATTGTAATACCTTATTTTTAAATTAAGTTTAATAATATATTAAACATTAATACATTTAATAACATTTCTATGATACAGTTGTATCAACCTGACTAGATTAAGAATCCCTGTTATTTATTCTATATTATTTAATGCTAATCTAAGTCAGGCTTTCCCAAAGTATGCAATATTGCCTTCTGGGGGTGCTTTATTGAGGAGACCTATAGTGCTTCAGGTACAATTAGGGGGTGCTTTCTGTTTTTTTATTTTATTTTTTGGGGGGGCTACATTTAGCAATGCTCAGGAAGATACTCCTGGCTCTGCACTCAGGAATTACTCCAGGTTGTACAAGGCAGACTAGATGAATTGCTAAAGAAGGTAGATTTCCAGAAGGGCACTGAGTAATTTTTGTTTTGAAAAGGGGATGGTAGATCAAGTAGGGTTAGCAACCTCTGATCTAATCATTATTATTTGGGGGGATTTCAGTCACTCTTAGCTATACTCAAGATTTACTCCTGACCCTTGGTAAGGGATCACTCTTAGTGTTGGTCCAGGAACTATATTCTGTCCTAGGGAACAACCAGGTCAGCCATGTTCTGGGTAAATGCCTTCCCTGTTGTGCTATCTCTCTGGTGCACCTCTGATCTAGACAAAGTTCTTCATCTAAGCCCAGGGATGTGGTTTAGTTAGCTCAGCAAGAACTTATACCTTGCTTGTGTGAGGTGTCTGTGGTTTAGCCCACTGTGCTGAAAAACAAAAGCAAAAACTGAAACCAAAAATGTCACTTCTTTTTTCTATCTAAGATAATCTGGTATGGTCCCACCCAATCTGTGGAAAGTTCTTAAAGTATGACATTGTTATTGTCTTTATCTGGATGAAAGTGTCATTCAAAATATGTGTTGTAATGAGTCTATGGGCCTTGATTTTTTTCTAATTTTAGCTATCTCAGTATGAGTATTAGTATAACATTTTATCCTTTAAATTTAGTCTCTGGATCCCTAAATAATTTTATTTATCTATAATATATTGGTCAGATTTAGATCTACTTTAATGGAGTTTACTATAATCTTTTATTCATTGTTTTACTCTATTATTTGTCTTCCTGTAATTTACTTATTATTTTGAGGGAGCATGTGTCAGGATTGAACCCAGTACTTTTTTTTTTTTTTTTTTTTTTTTTTTGGTTTTTGGGTCACACCCGGCAGCGCTCAGGGGTTACTCCTGGCTCCAAGCTCAGAAATTGCTCCTGGCAGGCACGGGGGACCATATGGGGCACCGGGATTCGAACCGATGACCTTTTGCATAAAAGGCAAACGCCTTACCTCCATGCTATCTCCCGGGTCCCTGAACCCAGTACTTTAAACATATGAAACCTACTCTACCACTCAGCTACATTCCCTACTCCTTGTTATTAAAGTTGAAGAGTTTTTTTTTTTGTTTTTTTTTTTTTATATTTCAGACAAATCTCTTGTAGCTAATTGCCTTACAAATCCTCCTACGCTTTAATTTTTGTTTTCTTTTTCTTGTGGTACCAAAAATTTGAACCTAGGGTCTCGCACATGCAAGGCAAGTATTCTACTGCTAAACTTAATTCACGGTCCATTATTTTTTTTCTGTTCAAAATATTTTTCTAGGGGCCCGGGAGATAGCATGGAGGTAAGGCGTTTGCCTTTCATGCAAATGGTCATCGGTTCGAATCCCGGTGCCCCATATGGTCCCCTGTGCCTGCCAGGAGCAATTTCTGAGCATGGAGCCAGGAGTAACCCCTGAGCACTGCCGGGTGTGACCCAAAAACAAAAAAACAAAA
>PVKC010038394.1:0-12766 GCA_004027635.1 Crocidura indochinensis
CGGGTCCTAGGTTCAGGGTAGCAGTGAGGAAATGATCCACAAGCAGTCAGTAGAAGTCAGGAGACATGAAGCTTTATTAATCAGGCCCTCAACACCATGCATGTATCTTACATGGCTACTAAGCTAACCATTTAAGCAGTCTCTCTCCAGCTGCCCTGCATCTAGAACCTTTCTCTTATACCTCCATCCTGCTTCCTCTTCTCAGGCTTCTCTAGCTCAACCCTCCTGAATCTCTCTAGCTTCTCCCTAACCCCTGAGGCAACCTCTTTATTAGCAAACACAGACCCCTCCCATCCAGATAAGGTTGATGGAAGTTCCCCAACTTCCATAGATAACATCGGGGAAACACAGCTTTTCCTCTGCCAAGTTAGTTATATAGTTTTCCCAAACAGTCCTCCCAAAGTCTATTGGTGGGGTGACTACCAACTGGAAAAATTAGAGTTGTTGGTGATATTCTTTGGATTTCTTTGAAATTTTTAATATGCATAGTGTGGTCTTCCAGTGGTGGAACCTTTCTTCCAGGGGATTCAGCCACCTTTCCAGGCCTGGAATTCTGCATTGCAAATGCCTTTCAGCTCCTAAACTGGGTCTTTTCTGCAATAACACCTATAGAACCAAGGACCCAGCAATGGAAACCCCCACATGTCCATGATTAGGAATAGATGATGCAATAGTTGTATACACAGTAGTTCTTACCTGTCTATTGCAAGGAGAGACTTGCAGATGGGTTTCCTCAGCCTGGATGAATCAAGAGCATGATGAGAGAAGACTGATATGAGTGATGTGTTGGGTGGTTCTACTTAGTGTGACATCACGAAAAGGCAAATGAATGAGTGGAAAGTTGAGTAAAAGATATGGGGTGACAGGAGGTCATGAACGATTCAGAGATTCTTTATTTTGGAGGGACAGGGCAACACTCAACATTGCTCAGGGCTTACTCCTGGTTCTGGCAGCTCTTGGTTACTATATGGGATGCAGGGGATTGAACCTGGACTGGCCACATGCAAAGCAAGCACCTTACCTACTCTATTATGACTCCAGCTCCTGACTCAAAATTTTGTTTGCTAAGGTGAGAGGGTTGTGGAAATAGTAATGATGGTTTCACACAGGCATAATTAATGCCTTTGAATTGAATTGCAATATATGTTAATAGTGATTGGAATTACAATAGAATGGCAAATTTGATTATATTTAAATTATCATATAGATAACTTTTTTTAACCACAATAGAGTTATAACAACCAAAGAATACCATAGCTCAGAAGGCATATTAAAAGCTTGTTTAAGTCTCAGAGAAATCTATTTTTTTTGTGGGGGGGCGCTATACTGTGTAGTGTTCCCTGGCGGTGCTCAGGGAACTTAGTGGTGCCAGATTTTGAACCAGAGTTGGTTGCGTGCAAAAAAAAAGAAAAAGAAAATAAAGTGCCTTAATCACTATACTCTCTCTTTCTCTTTCTCTCTCTCTCTCTTTCTCTCTCTCTCTCTCTCTCTCTCTCTCTCTCTCTCTCTCTCTCTCTTTCTCTCTCCTGTTTGGAAATATTTGCTTTTTCTAAAGTATAAATAGGAGTAAAATCACTATTTATTTGTCCAAGGCACTTAATTATCTGATTGAAATCAGAAGCCAAGCCATATGTTACTGCCATTTTAAAAGAGAACCCAGCACTGGCAAACATGAGGTTTGCTGATTCATTTAACTTGTGTTTTCAGATTTGTTCCTAAATCTGGTGGAAGAGGGAGGAGACATGGAAGAAGGTGGTGAATTGGGGTGTAGGGGTGTTTGTGGTTATCCCCCAGCTCTAATGAGTAACTGGTTCCAGTGAATTATTTTGTCTCACCATTCAATGATCAATATTACTTCTGCCTTCTTCTATTTTATTGAATCCACATTTTCTGGGTCATCAGAGTCATTAAGTTAGCTTGTTCTAGATACTTTTCTCTGACTGTTCTGAAGCCAGGGTTTCGGAGGAGGCAGGTGTGGTGACTAGGCCCCTTTACCAGTTCTCAGGAATATTTCTTTCCTTTCTCTTCCCTTTCCTTCCCTTCTCTTTCCTTTCTCTTCCCCTTCCCCTTCCCCTCCCCTCCTTTCTCTTCCCTTTCCTTTCCTTCCCTTCCCTTCTCTTCATTTTTCCTTTTTTCTTCTCTTCTCTTTTCTATTCTTTCCTTTTTTGGATTGGGCCACACCTGATGATGCTCAGGGGTTACTCCTGGCTATGCACTCAGAAATCACTCCTGGCTTGGGGGACCATATGGGATGGTGGGAGATCGAATCGCAGTCCATCCTAGGTCAGCCGCATGCAAGGCAAACGCCCTACTGCTTTGTCACCGCTTAGGCCTCATCTTTTCTTTTCTTTTCTTTTCTTTTCCTTTCTTTTCTTTACTTTACTTTTCCTTTCCTTTCCTTTCCTTCTTTTTCCTTCCCTTCCCTTCCCCCTTCTCCTTCCCCTTCCTTTTCCCTGTCCCTTTCCCCTTCCCTTTCCTCACACCCGGTGGTACTTAGGTGTTACTTCTGCTTTGCACAGAAGCCTACTCCTGCAGGCTCAAGGACCAAGGACCATATAGGATGACAGGGATCAAACCTGAGTCAGCAAAAGCCTTACCTGCTGTGCTTTTGCTCCAAACTCCAAATATTTCATCTTTTTTTTTTTTTACCAGAACCCTGCACCCCACAGATCTCTCCTCCCCACTCTCCCTCAGGGGAGTTAACGTTGACTGTTGAGGGAAGGAGGTGCTGCTGATATGCACTGGTTTATTGAGTCTGAAAGTGAGATGAGCTGAGGGTCTTCCTGCAGTTCCAGCCCTGGCCCAGCAGCCACACAGAGCTGTGTCCTGAGCTGCCGCTGCTACTTTTATTGCATCTGTTTCGCAGATGAGAAAATGAGGCTCAGCGGGATGGAGGCCAGAGTCAGGCAGGGATGGGATTGCTAGGATGGAGAGCAGGACAGCTGTTGGCTGCCCAGCCCACAGTGCTTACCCTAAAAGGTCTTTGAAAGGCCAGCTGAGGCTTCCGGGTAGACTCCTGGATGGGCTCAGCTTTTGCTCACCTTATCTTTTTTTTTTTTTTTTTTGCTTTTTGGGTCACACCCGGAATCGCGCAGGGGTTACTCCTGGCTCTGTGCTCAGAAATCGCTCCTGGCAAGCTGGGGGGGACCATATGGGATGCTGGGATTCGAACCACTGATCTGCGTGCAAGGCAAACACCTTAGCTCCATGCTATCTCTCCAGCCCCATGTTTATCCGGTCTTTAAAGTTTCTATATCCTTTCCTTTATTTTCCTCAAAAGGTAGTTTTCTTCAGTGTTCAGCTCTCAAATTTTATACCCTTTTCTCTTAATACCACAGCCCCCATCCCATACAGATTCACAGAATGGTTCCACTCCTAATAGGCCTTTGCCCCACTCCTGTCTTCTTATGTCCCCACTTAACACTTTTTTGCTCTATTTCATTTTGGAGGGGGCCATACCCAGTGGCAACTCCTTGCTCTGTGCTCACGGTTCACTTCCGAAAGGGCCTGGGGAGGCCATATGTGCTGACATAGATTGAACTCATGTTTATGTGTAAGGCAAGTACCGTACCTGCTGTATAAATATTTCAGGCCCTTTCTACTCAGTCTTTTTATGCTACCTTGATTTGAATGCACTAAACTGGGACTACAGAGGGTTGGGACCCTTTTTCTTTAAAAATGAACAAACTTTTTTCTGAACTCTAAGTATGAGTGTCCTGATGCCGTTGGTTTGTACAGATATGATTCTCCTCCCTTAAAAACAGTCTCCAGGGACTGGAGAGATAGCATGGAGGTAGGGCATTTGCCTTGCATGTAGAAGGACGGTGGTTCAAATCCCGGCATCCCATATGGTCCTCCAAGCCTGCCAGGAGCAACGTCTGAGCGTAGAGACAGGAGGAACCCCTGAGTGCTGCTAGGTGTGACCCAAAAACCAAAACCCAGATTAAAAATAAAAATAAAAATGAAAAAGAACAGTCTCCAGCTCCACCCAAAGTAGTGCACAGCCTCTGCAGGAAGCTCTGCCCCTGGTGATTAAATAGTTTGTCCCTGTCTACACTGGAGCGAATAGAGGCATGATTTAGTGTCCAGATACAGATGAACTCTGATTACAGGAGATGAGCTGATGATACCAGAGCAGGATGTCACTCTTCTGAAGACTTTGAAACAATAATCACTACTGGGTTCCTGTAGTGGTTTTTAAAGTCAGAAGAGAGCATTTTTATTTTCAGTTTTATCATATTCTTTATTGTTTGGGGGAAGTACTCAAGGGTGCTCACTGGTGATTCTTTGCTAATCAGGCCAGTGGTTCAGTGCAAAAGCTAGGGCCTTGTGATGCTGGGGAAACTTGGACTACCCTAGCAGTGATGGGAGTATTCCTGGCTGCATCCAGAGATGCTCAGAAACTGTATGGTACCAGAATCAAACCCAGGACAGATACATGCTAAATATGCATCCTGATCACTGTGCTATTATCTAACAGGTCATTTTTAAAGGTGATAAGGAAATTGGATAAGAGCAAGCAAAGACAGTAAAAGTCAATCATTCATTAGATATTACAGATTGAAATTTTAAAAATAGCCCATAGTCCTTCCAACCTCTGGGGTACCCTGAGAAGATGTTGAATGCATCCTTGCATTCTTTCTACACTGCCCTCTACTAATATTTCAGTAACATTAATACAGTAATATTAATACATCAGTCACCAGGTGACTGGAAAAGATATAGGAAATGAATGCAATGGCAAAATTTTAAGTGCCAAAGATTGAAAACATCTGTTATACCATTTTCAATTTAAGATCCTCACACTTGCACCAGAATGCTTCCCCCAGCTGTGAAATCAAAGATGACTTTAATGGGAAACAAGAATTTTCATTTTTATTGGCAGAATACTAATAATTTCAGCACAAATAGTACATTTCTACTGACTTCAACAGCCTACAAACCAATTCACTTGCAATAATTTTATCCTATCTTCATAGTCACCTGGAGAGATGGATATTCCCTGTTTACTAATAAAGGAAACTGAGGCTCAGATCCATTTATCACTTCCTAGTATCTCAGGGAGAGAGAGGCTGAGCAGATGTTTTTAGTAAGTGCCTGACTGAAATAGAATCCACATACTCTAGATTCACCTCTGTAGAATTCACCTCTAGAATTCACCTCTGGGGAGATTATAGCTTAGTGGTTTTTAGTAGATTTGGAAAGTTGGACAACTACCTGCATCCAAGACACTGTCATCATCTCCTGCAAACAACTTCATTTCTATTAGCCTTCCTACCTCCATTTCTGATCACTGCCCCTAGGAACCCCAGTTCATTCTCAGTTTCTCAGAAATTGCTCGTTTTTTTTTTTTTTGGATATTTTTATAAAGGCCATAAAACAATACAGATGTACATGGCCTTTTGGCACAAGTTTAATTTTTTCATATCTTTAAGGTATATCCATACATGCTTGGGAGGGTTGGGTCATTGTAGTCTTATGTACATTCTGGCCATGATGCTCATCTGGAATTACTCAGAGTGCTCCCCAGGGATTGCCTTGCTGGGTGTGATGCTCACACATCTTTTAGCAGAACTAAACTGAGGGCACCCTTGTGGGGCACATACTCCCCTGGCTTTTGGGTAGCCATGAACTCCATGTGCCAGGAATCACAGCACTGTAGTCAGTGCCTGTTGGTGGCACCAGGGACGGACCTGACTTGTGAAGGCAGGTAGAACTCAGCCTGCTCACTTATTCACCCGCACTGCAGCTGTTTTTATGTTGGTGTGGCTGAAGAAAACACGAAGAGTTTGTGAGGGAAACAGCAGATGCAGGAGTCCCACTCCTTGCCCATCTGCTCTGTGCCTTCTCACAAGCTCATCCCCTGCTTTGGGACACCAGTTCCTTAACCAATCTCCCATCCACAGCTCCCTACATCTTTCTGGAAATCTTCGGAGACTTCTGGGAAACCTCAGCTATTATCTATCACCTGCCTCTCCCTGACTGTGATCTGGGCAGTGTCCCAGAATTCACAGCATGTTGCTTTGTCCTCTGTCTCCCTTGTTGTGGTCAACATAGCATCATTCCAGAGGAGGGATGTGGCTCAGTGATGGAGCACCTGCAGGCATATGCTGGGTTCTGTCCTTATCGGTCACTCCGGTACTGTCAGGAGTGACTCAAAAGCATTGAAATACCTCCACCTCTGGTGATTGTGAACCAAAATCCAAATAAAGAAGGAGCTAGAGAGACAGTACAGGGGTTAAGGCATTTTCCCTGAATACAGCCAACTATGGTTCCATCTCAGGTATGTCCACCCCCCACCAAACACAGTAAGGGGCACAGAGCCAAGAGCAAGCCCTGAGTAACGCTGGGTGTGGAACACCCCCCCCCCAAGAAATTCAGTTAAGAAGTAACAAAAGGGGGAGCCAGAGAGATAGCACACAGGTGTTTGCTTTGCAAGCGGCCAATCCAGGACCTAAGGTGGTTGGTTTGAATCCTGGCATCCCACATGGTCCCCCGTGCCTGCCAGGAGCTATTTCTGAGTAGATAGCCAGGAGTAATCCCTGAGAATAGCTGGGTGTGGCCCAAAAACAAACAAACAAAAAAAGAAGTAACAAAAGGGGTCAGAGAGATAGCATGGAGGTAGGTCACTTGCCTTGCAGGTAGAAGGATGGTGGTTTGAATCCGGGCATCTCATATGGTCCTCCAAGCCTGCTAGGAGTGATTTCTGAGCATAACGCCAGGAGTAACCAATGAATGCTGCGACTGTGACCCAAAAACCAAAACCAAAACAAAAGAAATAAAAAAAGCAGTGCCAGAGAGATAGCATGGAGGTAGGGCATTTGCCTTGCATGCAGAAGGACGGTGGTTCGAATCCCAGCATCCCATATGGTCCCCTGAGCCTGCCAGGAGCGATTTCTGAGTGTAGTAGAGCTAGGAATAACCCCTGAGTGCTGTCCTGTGTGACCCCCGCCCCCACAAAATAAACGAAATAACAAAAGCATCTTATATCTTGTTCCTTTTCCTTGTGAGCTCTTAAGACAGATCCACTTTCACCCACTACAGAATCTGGGGGAGCAGCAGACTGTCACCCACAATGGAGGGCTATCTGGAGGCCCTGGCAGAGACAGAGTAGAGGCAACTCTACTACTCCAGGCTGGGTTATGACATCCCTGAATTCTGTCTCTTCCCCCTTTCCTGAGACAGCTGTTTCCCAGCCCGCTGCAGACCCTCTCCAGGAAGATCGTGAGGTCCAAGATGAACAGCACTTTGGTTGGAGTGTTCACCATCATCCTGGTGTTCCTGTCGGCCTTTGTCAACATGGTTAGTGGCCACTAAGAGAGACTGTGCCACTCTGTACCTCCTCTGGGGCAGGGAGGAGTCCCAGGACTCCAAGGGGCTCCTTCCAGCTGGGCTCATATTGTGACCCCTGAAGTCCCTCCCACCAGCTCGTCCTCTCACCTCCAGGCTAAGGAATCAGAGCCCTGTAGCTGTTTATAGGCCTTCCCTTCCTGATCCTCCTAGTCTCCTTCCTGTCCTGCCAGTCATGGGCAGTCCCCCAGACTTGATGAGGAGAGAGAATGGCCACCTGCTGCCCTGGCCTGTTCCCTGGGGCTGATCAGACTCTCTGCTCCTCCCCTCAGTTCATGTGCAACTCCGGGGATCTGTTGGACTGCCTAGCAGAGGAACACAACATCAGCAGCAGCCACGTGAACGCCTGCCACGTGGTGAGCTCAGCCATCAACTACAGCCTGGGCGTGGAGCAGGGCTTCTGCGACAGCCCCCGGCCCAACTGCAACTTCCCAGAGGTAATGCATAGGGAAGGACTGGGCCTGGCATTAGTCCCAGGATCACAGGCCCACTGCCACTCCAAAGACCTCTGAACCAGTTTCATTCCCAGTGGCCAGCCTCACCTGTAGAATTGCAACAGGTTTCTTTTTTCTTCCCTCTTTTTATTTTATTTTATTTTATTTTAATTTTTTGGTTTTTGGGTCACACTCAGCAGCGCTCAGGGGTTACTCCTGGATCTACCTCAGAATTCGCTCCTGGCAGGCTCGGAGAACCATATGGGATGCTGGGATTCAAACCACAATCCTTCTGCATGCAAGTAAATGCATTACCTCCATGCTATCTCTCCAGTCTGCAACAGTTTTTTGTTGTTGTTGTTGTTTTTGGTTTTTGGGGCCACACCTCTTTGATGCTCAGGGGTTACTCCTGGCTATGCGCTCAGAAATTACCCCTGGCTTGGGGGGACCATATGGGATGCCGGGGTATCAAACCGCAGTCCTTTCCTTGGCTAGTACCTTTCCTTACCTCTAGTACCACCTCACCGGCCCCAACAGGTTTTTTTTTTTTTTTTTTTTTTGGTTTTTGGGTCACACCCGGCAGTGCTCAGGGGTTACTCCTGGCTCCATGCTCAAAAATTGCTCCTGGCAGGCACGGGGGACCATATGGGGCACCGGGATTCGAACCGATGACCTTTTGCATGAAAGGCAAACACCTTACCTTTTTTTTTTTATACCTTTTTTTATACCTTTTTTTTTTTTTTTGGCTTTTTGGGCCACGCCTGGCAGAGCTCAGGGGTTACTCCTGGCTCTGTGCTCAGAAATCACTCCTGGTAGGCTCAGGGAACCATATGGAGTGACGGGAATCAAACTCGGATTTGTCCTGGGTGGGCAGGTGCAAAGTAAATGCTTTACTGCTGTAAGGCTATCTCTCCAACCCCAAGTCACAGCAGTTTTGCTACAAGTCTGCTGTTGCTAGAAGAGAACTTACTGAGTTCTAGGCTAAGTCCTGAACACACCAGACTTGCCTGCTTCTCCATCAGCTCATGACATTCTCTCCTCCATGCAGCTAAGTTCACAGAAAAGTTAAGTGACTTGTCCAAAGTCACACAGTCAGGGCAAAGCCAAGTCATTGGACCCCAAGGTTCTTGCTTCAAATCTCAGGGCACATCAGTTTTTGGACTCTCAGGCTTGGCAACAGGCTCCATCCTGTCCTGGGAGAACCTGCCCAAGCAGCGCCCTGGTATCCATCCCCTCACACGTTCATAGGGGGTCAGATGAATGTGAGAGCCTCTAGGGCAATGCTTCTCAAATAGTGGGGCTCGAGGCTCCAAAAAGGGGGCATGTTTGACCTTGGCAAACACTTTCATGACAAGCTAAGTGCTGTGTTTATGTCTCTGTATGTCTCTGGAGCTGAGAGTTGCTGTATCCTGCTTCAAATCTCACTTCGAAAAGCTATGCATTGCAAAATTTGCTCAGTGTAGCTCTTAATCCATACATCACCTCTGATTTTAAAAAATCAGCTGCTCAAATTATTTTATATATTTTTGTCTTGCAGGTTAACGCTTTTTTTTTAATAGATACTATTTACATTCGCGCAGGGGGGGCATGACAGAAAATAATTGAAAGCACTGCTCTAGGGAAGCAGAGGGGAGCCACCCTCAGCCCACTAGTTCCATCAGACTCACTAGTCCACAATGCTCCATTTATCTCAGTTTCAGTAATAGACAGTACCACTGTCTGCACAGGAGACAGACAGAGAGCTTCTGTAGCTGCAGAAGCTAGAGTGTGGCAGTGTAAATGGCTCGATTCTACCACTAGGGGGAGACATCAGAGGGGTCTGCAGGAAGCCTGGGCCTCAACTTGTCTCTGACCCTGGACCCAAGACCTCTCCCTATTGACTGGCTTTTCACAGGCCTGTCATGTTGCAAGCAGCAGCTCCTGTATCAAGGGAACAAATACCCGAACAGGCTGCCATGCTGGTAGGTCTGGACTGGGTCTGCGTGCTGACTCCCACCTCCCCACTGTTTCTGCAGTACTTCACTTACAGTGTGCTGCTCAGCCTGCTGGCCTGCTCCGTGTTCCTGCAGATCAGCTGCATCGGGAAACTGGTGCTCATGCTGGCCATCGAGCTCATCTATGTGCTCATCGTCGAGGTGCCTGGCGTCACGCTTTTCGACAATGCCGACCTGCTGGTCACCGCCAATGCCATGTACGTGCTGCTAGGTCTGGGCCATCACAGGGCAGGGGGCAGGAAGACAGGGTTCTCTCCCTCCTTACCCCAGGACTGGGATGGCTACAGGACGACCAGGACTCACTGTCTGCCCGCCCATTCCAAGTTCCCATTCGCCTTGAGCCCCAGGCCCCTGTCACTTGTTCCTCTGGGCTCCAGGCTGAGTCCAGCTGCTCTGACTGGGCTGGGTTTTGTTTTTAGGGGTTTAGTTTGTGGAGCCACACTTAGCAATGCTCTGAGATAATTACTGGCTCTGTGCTTAGGGATCCCTTAGTTGGTGGTGCTCAGGGGACAATGGTGCCAGGATTTAAATTAGGATCAGCCTTATGCAAGGCAAGAGCCCTCCCTACTATGCTATATTGCTCCAGCTTCTGCCTTAGGCACACATTTGGCTACTTGACCTTTTTATTCACCGATAACAATACCCACAGTAGGAAAATATAAGTAAAGTCTCTGATGTATAGTTATGGTACTCCTTTATCCTCATCACACCTTCTGATGCACAGACACACAGACACACACACACACACACACACACACACACAGAAGTGTAAAATATGAAAGTGACAGGTCTGGTCTCCCAAGAAAATAATCTAACTAAATTTTCTCGGAATTAAGGAAGGAATCTGCCATCTCTCCATCTTTTCAAAAGTATTATCATGGAGCCGGAGAGATAGCATGAAGGTAGGGTGTTTGCCTTTCATGCAGAAGGACGGTGGTTCGAATCCAGGCATCCCATATAGTCCCTTGAGCCTGCCAGGAGCGATTTCTGAGCATAGAGCCAGTAGTAACCCCTGAGCGCTGCTGGGTGTGACCCAAACCACCCCCAAAATAAAAAAAATAAATAAAAGCATTATCATATGTATGTGTTGCCCAAGATTGCACTCAGTGTTTTAGACATGCAGGACATTCTCTCTCCTAATGAGCCTCATATACCCCTAGCCCCAGTTTCTTTTCTTTACTTTTTTTTTCTTTTCTTTTCTTTTTTTTGATTTTTGTTTTTTGGTTTTTGGTTTTTTTTGGGTCACACCTGGCAGTGCTCAGGGGATACTCCTGTATCTACACTTAGAAATTGCTCCTAGCAGGCTCAGGGGACCATATGGGATGCCGGGATTCGAACCACTGTCCTTCTGCATGCAAGGCAAAACGCCCTACCTCCATGCTCTCCAGCCCCTCTTTTTTCTTTCTTTCTTTTTTTTTTTATGGCAAAGTATGTCTATCCATTGAATCTCCATCCCATGGCTTCTTTGTCCCATCACAGGTCAACGGCCATTTCAGTTAACTTCATTTTTGAGTTATTGCAAATAAGGTCGCAATAACCTTATTGCAACATAGGGTACAAATAGCCTTTCAAATGATTGTTTTCTTACCCTTTAGTTGAATTCCCAGGAGTGCTATTTCTGAATCCTATGGTACTCATATTTCTACCCTTTCTTTTTGGTTTTTGGGCCATATCAAGTGATGCTCAGCATTACTCCTGGTGATGCACTCAGAAATCTCTCCTAGCTCGGGGGACCATGTGGGATCGAATCCAGGGCCGTCCTGGGTCATCCACATGCAAGGCAAACTCTCTGCTGCTGTGCAATTACTCTGGCCCCTATTTTTACCTTTTTAAGGATTCTTCATACCATTTTCCTTAAAGGTTGCACTCATTTATTTCCATTCCCATGTACTAGGGTTCCTTTTTCTCCACATCAAAACTTGTGTGCAGAGGCCCGGAAGATAGCATGGAGGTAAGGCATTTGCCTTTCATGCAAAAGGTCATCGGTTCGAATCCCAGTGCCCCATATGGTCCCCAGTGCCTGCCAGGAGCAATTTCTGAGCATGGAACCAGGAGTAACCCCTGAGCACTGCCGGGTGTGACCCAAAAACCAAAAAAACAAAACAAAACAAAACAAAAAAACAAAAAAAAACTTGTGTGCAGTCCTTTTTGTACACAAACTTGTGTACAAAAGATGTTTTGCTTGCTCCTGACAGTAGGTGATAGTGAGCAATTTTTCACATGTCTCTGGACCATCTGAATATCTCCTTTGGACCCCCTCTCCTCAATTTTTAAATTGAATTGTTTGCTTTATTTTTTGTTTTGAAGTTGTAATATTTATTTACATCATATGTATATTGTGCAAATATTGTTTTTCAATTGTTGTCAGCTTTTTGGTTTTGAGGTAGTTTTGTTTACTGCTCAAAAGCTTTCAAATTTGATGTAGTTTGTTTCGTCTAGTTTTATTTATTCTCCCATGAGTCCCCAAATACATTTTTGATGTGATATCAAGGTCCTGGAGAGTGTCATCTATATATTTTTCTATGTATTTTGTACTTTCAGATCCAATATTCATGTTTCAATCCATTTTGCATTAATTTCTGTGTATGCTATTAAGTGGTAATCTCATTTTATTCATTTTATTTATTTTATAATGGCCTGATTTTCCCAGCACCGTTATGGAAGAAGCTTTTTTTTTTGTTGTTGTTTTTTGTTTTTTTGTTTTGTTTTGTTTTGTTTTTTGTTTTTTGGGTCACACCCGGTGACGCTCAGGGGTTACTCCTGGCTATTCGCTCAGAAGTCACTCCTGACAGGCCCGGGGGACCATATGGGGAACCGGGGTATCGAACCGCGGTCCGTCCTAGGTTAGCGCAGGCACCTTATCTCCAGCGCCACCGCCCGGCCCCCAGGAAGAAGCTTTTTTGACTTTCTTTTTTTATTTTCCCTTTGTTTTATGGGTAACAACCACAGTGCTCAGAACTTACTCTTTTTTTTTTTTTTTTTTTTTTT
>PVKC010038395.1:0-12833 GCA_004027635.1 Crocidura indochinensis
TAAGGCTGTGAAAATCTAAGAGCTCTTCCCTGTGTGACTTTCTGCATGTTCTCTAATCGATGACCTATTGAAACCCCACCTCAACTCTAAAGCCCTAAGACATTAATCTTCTTTGGGGATTTCTTGCTACTGTTCTGTATCTTGAGACCAAGGCAGAAAAATGCTCAGGAAAGGTAAAGCACATCCTCTATTAGAACCTCAGAAAGAGGGCCGGAGAGAGTGCACAAGAATATTCATGTATTCATCCGTGCAGATGACGCAGAACAAACCTGGGTTCTATCCCTGGCATCCCATATGGCCCCCTGAGTCTGCCAGGAAAGATTTCTGAGTGCAGAGTGAGGAGTAACCCCTGAGTGCGGCCAGGTGTGACCCTAAAACAAAGCCAAAAAAAAAAAAAAGACAGAAAAAGATATTCAGAAAGTAGCAGAGGGATCATAAAACCGGAACTAAACATTTTCTTTCCCTTTTATGAACCCTATGATCTTCAACAACCTATTTAAGTTCTCTCACTTTGAATTTTCTCTTCTGTAAAAGAACATCATGATACTTCTTTATAGGTGATCCTGTCGGAATTATATGTGATTATTAAATTATCCTCAATAATTGGTACTTAATAATATGTAAACTGAATATAACTATGAATTAAGAAGTTTTCTGTACCATAATTACTTCCTAGAATTAAAAAGTAATAAATTATAGTGTATCTATAATATAATTACTATTAGATCACTTAAGTATAAAAAACATTTATTGACATGAGAAAATGTTTCTTTAAAAACTATACCTACACAAGAATATTCATGCATGCTATAAATACATGAATTACATCCATAATGATTTAAGACACATTGGAGAGAAAAAATGAGAAATATCACATCTCCCAATTTCAAATTATACTATCAAGCTATAGTGATCAAAACAGTGTGATACTGAAATAAAGACAGACTCCCAGGCTGATGGCATATAGAGACCCCAGAAAGAAACCCTTAGACTTATGGGCACTTAATATATGGCAAAATTACTAAATGCATGAACTGGAGCAAGGAAAACTTCTTCAACAGAAGAAAAACTAGATGGTCATATGCCAAAAATGAAGTCCAATTTATATATCAGACCACGCGGATATTAACTCAAAATACATTACAAATCTTGAGATAAACTATATTGAGAAAAATATAAGCAAAAATTCTCATGACATAGACATCAGAGATATTTTCAACTTGATTCCATAGTAATCCAAAGATAACAAAAGAAATTAAACAAGTGGAACTAAATTAAATTTAAAAAATTTTACAGGGCAAAAATAAATTATGACTAAACTAAAAACACCGACAGGATGGTATAAAATATTTGCACACCGTACCTAAGTTAAATATCTAAAATAAATAGTTAATATCAAAATAAAAAGTATTTATTTATCTAAAATATCTAAAATAAATAGTACTCAGGAAACTCAACAACAAAAATTATAAAAATTGGGAAAAGGGGCAGAGCGGTAGGCAAATGATAGGGTGTTTGCCATGCATGCACACTAGCCTAGGACGGACTGCAGTTCGATCCCCCAGTGTTCCATATGGCTCCCAAGCCAGGAGCAATTTCTGAGTTCATAGCCAGGAGTAACCAACCCCTGAGCATCACCGGTTGTGGCCCAAGAACAAAAAAAAAAATTGGGGAAAGGGAATGAACAGACATGCCCATGAGGAGAACATATGGTTATTAATAAGCCTATGAACAAGTACTTATCATGACTAATTTTCAGAGAAAAAATTAATCAAAACCAAAAAAACTATTGTCACATTAGTGAGAATAATATCGAAAAGTTGGGAAACAATCGGTGCTGACAGGACTTTGGTAAAATGGAACCCTCGTTCACTGTTGGTAGAATGTAATCTCATCCAACTTCTATGAAAACAGTATGGAAATTTCTCAAGAAAAAGTAATAGAGCTACCATATTACCCAGCTAGTCCACTTCTTGGCATCTTCCCTCAAAACAAAAAATAATATTTTTAAAGGTATATGTACACTATTATGTTCATCGCAGTGCTTAGCAAAGATGTGAAACAACCCAAATGTTCCACAGCACATAAATGGATAAAGAAAGTGTAGTATGTGACCAGAAGATAGCATAGTGGAAGAGTACACTGGATACGACTCAGTTTCAACCCCATGAGTCACCTGAAAACTAGGGACAAGCATGAAGGACAGGGTAACCCAATACAGCACCACAATCTGTGTAATACTGCATCCTTAGGTCTGTGCATTTAATTAAATGCTGACGGATAAAAAAAAAAAAAAACCACTGGATGGGCCCTCAGGTCTCCAAAGCAATGGTTAAGAGACTCTCTTACTAAAATTAAAATGTGATATGTATATGCTAATGAGGAAAATTGACCCCTGCCCACATTTCTAACAGACTAACACTAGCAAGCAGAACCTGCAAAGGGGCAGCTGACTCTGAATACATGGAATGTATTTGGGATGTTTTTGAGAAGGTCATAGTCTTACTTTGTAACCTTGATATCATACTAAAATGAGCTCCAGAGGCTGAAGTGGTGGCGCAAGCTGTAGCGCATTTGCCTTGAATGCAGCTAACCTAGGACAGACTGCAATTCGATCCCTAGTATCCCATATGGTCCCCCAACCTGGGAGTGATTTCGGAGCGCATAGCCAGGACTAACCCCTGAGCATCATTGGGGTTGGCCCCCCAAAATAAAAAAAAGAATAAACTCCAAATGTGCTCAAGCCTTTGGTGTGTACTAGATGTTGCTTTGCAAAATAACATACATTGGAATTTCTACTTCTATTTTCTACTACCATATACTTAAAATGCCCCATCCCCAATCAAAGATTCTAGAAAACAGGACTCTCTCACCCTTGTTTGGGGCTGAGTCTCGGGAACACAAGCTCTGCTGGGACTGCTGGCATAAATAAAATTAAGTTCGCCCACTTCTAAGATTGTGTTGTTTGGTTTTTCGCTGACTCTTGATGAAAATTTCTACAACACCACAATGAAATATTATATAGCCATAAGAAAGGATGAAATCATGAGGTTGGCTTCGTCTTGAATAGAATTGAAGGAATAAACAAAATTAATCAGAGATCTGGGTGGTCTCTGACATATATAGAAACAAAATAAGGAATTAGTATGAAATGTCAACAAAGTCTTAGTATTATATTACAGAAAAAAGAAAATGCAGGATTAGGGGAGTTGGTTAGAGAGAAAATGGTCGAGTGGATTAGAAGTGGCATTGAGACATTGGTGGAGGGTCTTGCGATAAGGTAATTGTGTGAGTCTAGATGTCAACACTACTGAAACCAAGCTACCTAAATAATAATAATAATAATAATAATAATAATAATAATAATAATAAATAATAATAATAATAAAAAGGAGAAGTAGATATAAGAAATTTTTTTACCAAATATTAATAATAACTATCTTGGATCATCAAGTAGTATGGTGTACATTGTATATATATATATGTGTGTGTGTGTGTGTGTGTGTGTGTGAGAGAGAGAGAGAGAGAGAGAAAGAGTGAGAGCGAGAAAGAGAGGGGAGAGAGAGAGAGAGAGAGAGAGAGAGAGAGAGAGAGACTTTATAATTTCTATGTGTTCTGCATAAACATAAATCCTTTTCCTTTCTGGGAGAAAAAGATTTAAAAACTGAGATTTACAAAAAAGAACTACAGCAATTTTCAAAAAGGTATAGAGTGACTCTTAGGGGCCTGAGTACGACCCTGCAAGAAAAACAATAAAAACAGCAGAAAATATAGAAATATAGCCCAGCCTTTGACAGGGCTTTGGGCTGAAAAGAGAGAGAGGAAAAGAGGTCAGAGAGAGGACAGCCATTAGGTCAGGACTAAGATTCAGAAAGAGCCTTGTCTTTTTTCAAGCACTTGTGGCAGGCAGTGCCAAAAAGCCTGTGGGGACCCAGGGCTGTGCCCTGATCAGGAGGCCACAGACGTTCAAAGTTCAAGAGGGAAATGAGCGTCCTCTCTGCCCTGGTGCTTTGAACGGCCCTGCTTTTCCATCTCAGGGCCACGGAAGGGGTGCATGACTTGCCTGCTTACGTCAAAGCTAAAGTATGGCCTAGATGGCCTCTCCTGAGGTTATTGTGTGGAGAAGACAGATTTATGTTTTGATTTACTCCATCTGCAGTGCAGCAAACCAGAAGCTCTGGCCACTAGGTGGCACCCCCAAATACGATTTCACTTTGAACCTGGTCAAAAAGTTGATGCATCAGTCGGGGAAACACTGACACCCTGTAAGTCAGAAACTGTCAGAGGCCCTGGAGACCATTGAAGGTTTTCGGTTTCTCCTTGTTAAAAACATTTTTTTAAATAATCATGTTCTTTAACTGAATCACTGGGAGATACACAATTACTAAATAGTTCGTGATTGACCTGACTTTCAGTTATACAATGTACAATACCCATCCCTTCATTAATGTACATTTAATGCTGCCAATGACATCAGTTTCCTCCAGCCCTCCCCCTTGCCCTCTCCCCTATCTGCCTCTGTGACAGATATTTTTCTTCTCTCTCTCTCTCTCTCTCTCTCTCTCTCTCTCTCTTTCTCTTTCTCTCTCTCCTCTCTCTCTCCTCTCTCTCCTCTCTCTCTCTCTCTCCTTTTTTTGATGCTGTGGATTGCAAAATTCTTACTAAAGGGGGTATCACTTTATCTCCTTTCAGCACCCAATTCTCGTCCAGAATGATCATTTCCAACTTTCATTATCATAGTAGTCCCTTCTATGCCCTAACTGCACTCCCCCACTCTTTGTGGTAAGCTTCATACTAAGGATTGACAATATGGATAGTCCTCAAATAAATAAATAAACTTAGAAAATGAACTTCCATACGACCCAGCAATACCACCCCTAGAAATATACCCTAGGGGCCCAAAATCATAATAAAGAAAAGCCTTCTGCGATGCTGTGTTCATTGCAACACTTTTCACAAAATCTGGAAACAACCCAAATACCCAAGAACAGATGAGTAAATAAAGACAATTTTTTTAATCCAAGCTATGGTATGGTATTACTAGCCAAAGACAATAGAAGCAAGAGCCAAGAAAGTCAGTCCATCATAGGAAGCTTACCACAAATAATGGAAGAGAGCAGTTAGGGCAGAAAAAAGGACCATTATGACAATGATAATTGAAGCTGATCACTTTGGACAACAACCAGGTGCTGAAAGAAGATAAAGTGATAGAAATGATACCACTTCTGTAAGAATATTGTAAACCACCATGTATAAAAGGAAAAAATGGGGGGGGAGAGAAAGAGAGAGAGAGAGAGAGATGTTTGCCACAGAGGCAGACAGTGTGGATGTAAGGGAAGGAAACTGGGGATATTGGTGGTGGGAAATGTACACAGGTGAAAGGTGGTGAAAGGTGGTGTACACCGTATGACTAAAACTCCATTCTGAACCACTTTGTAACTATGTACCTCATGGCAACTTTATTAGAGTATTTATTTAGGAACTGGAGTCATAGCACAGGTGGAAGAACATGTTTGCCTTGCACATGGCCAACCCAGATTCAATCCCCCTGTATCCCATATGATTGATCCCCTGAGTCAGCCAGGAGTAATTCCTGAGCACAGAGTCAAGAGTAACTCCTGAGCATAGCTAGGTGTGACCCAAAAACAAAAACCAAATATTTTTATTAAAAAAAAAATCATAGGAAAAAAATCCAAATTGTCAGGCTAGAGAAATTGTTCTATGCTATGTCTGTTCAATTCCCAGCACCAATTATGCCCTTTATGACACACCAGGAGTGATTTTTGAGCTTAGATCAGAGCCAAGAGTATGCCCCGATCATAGGCCTGGCATGCCAACTCACCCCATCAAACCCCCAAATCAAGCTGAACTACCACCAAAACAATAAACACTCCTCTCCAGAAACATAAATTCAATGGACACACTTGAGGGCCTTCTTGAGAAGGTAACACTATCCCATCCTACCATGAGTGGCTTCAACCCCATCCCAGGCCAATTAAAATGAATAAGTGTCCCCTCATAATAACTTCAAAGTGGAAATAGGTTATCAATACCATCATAATGGTCAATAATACATTTATTTAACATTAGCATTAATTGATAACTACAAAATAGTTTCCCATATTGGATCAATTAAAAATGAGGAAGGACAAAGTATTTATCCCAAAATGAAAATACTTTTATTTTATTTTTGTTCTGGTAAACATCTCTCTCTGTCTCTCTCTCTGACTCTCTGTCTCTGTCTCTTCTCTCTCTCTCTCTCTCTCTCTCTCTCTCTCTCTCTCTCTCTCTCTCTCTCTCTCCCAGCAACACTGTCTGGACTTCATAGATAGCAAATTACTATAGAGACAAGTTTTCTCTGCTGTCTTTTCTCCTAAAAGTTTCCTGTCACTGTAAAAACCATCTGTATAAATAGTTCTGTGAGGTTATTCTGTAAAAATAAGATTTGGGTCTCCTAGCTAAAAAGAGGCATAGTTTGAGAATAAATTAAAAGGATCCCTGGAAAGGTGAAGACAGGTTTGGACCTTGAATGTGAGGACTCTGCATGTGGCCAAGGAGCAATGTACTCTTACCCGTGGCATATTTTGAGTAAGGAGAGAAGACAGGAGATGGAGAAATAAAGGGAAGTGCTGAAAGAACAAGATGTAGTAAGAGGCATTTTGCATAATTTGCAGATCTGCCTAGGACTGTCTGAATTTCAAAGCCCTAGATATGAAATATGAAGACATAGAGAATTTTGTACTTTCTGACTATGTAACTCTAATAGAAAACCCCAGCATTCTTTCTTATTTAAATAAAAAATTAAATGTGATATGATGATACAAAGGAAGACTTTTTTTGGAAAGCCAAAATATTTTTATACCCACAAATGGTCACTTTAGAACAAAAGTTGACCATTTGTATTAACAATGCAAAATATTTTGGTTCATTTTTTAATTGATTTAACTAATATAGGTCTTTTGAAAAGCCATAGTTCTAGAAAAAAACTATCATTCTTTTTTTATAGCATCATTCTTTTTGAAGATGATTTTTACATGCTGATAGATCTCAAAGTTATTGAAAGCTAAATATAGCAATTATAAAATGACCACAAGATTGTTTGATCATGAGACAGTTGCATTATTGATCCTAAGTGAGATGTAGCTTCAAATATTGATTAATTGTATGTGTACTTTATGAATATAAACAAATGATGAACTCACTCTGTGATTCATTTTTCTCATCTATGAAATGCAGATCTATAATTGATAGTGTCGCTACAAAGTTAAATAAGAGAATGCATCTAAAATACTCACCTTGGTACTGATATATATTATTAACTAAGTAAAAAGTAATAGCAATAGAATTTGGAGCATCCATGTTCTAATATATGACTTAAGATCTCATAGAAGCAATTTAAAAAATAGATTGCCTCCCAAAATAGCAATTTTCAATAATGACCCTGATTTGGATGCATGCTGACTTTTAAAAAATTCTTTTTGCTTATTAAACAGTCCTTATTCAAACTCATATAGTGGGTATCTTCTAAAGAATTCCCCCAGTCAGAAGAGTTATAGAAATAGGTAGTGTCTGTATCAGGGATTTTAAATTATTGTACCAACACATTAGAATGAACTAATATACTCTTTTCTCTACATATGTCAAATGTATGTCTTTTGTAAATTCACAAGAAAGATGTCTTACACATTTTATACATTGCTAAACTAGAACCAGTAATTGAATAAGTTAGATGTTATCAATCAATAGATCATTTTTGACCATAAATTTTGGACCATAAATGTAGGTTGGTACTGAGCTAGCCACCAGAGATACAAAGATGAACCAAATAGACCTAGCAGATGGCCAGGAAGTTCTTAGATTCTTAAAATTACTTCTCAGGGACACACACAGATATAGGACCATATGTCTGGAAAAACACTCAAGATACTGGCAATAGTGACTACTTCCAAGGAGCAACCATTTTATACCATTCTGCACTGTCTGAGTTACCAAGCTTTTGCAATTCCTTTGCCAAAAGTAAATAGAGATTGAACATTCCAATTTTTATTTAAAAAAAAAATTCATTTCTAGTTCATTTCTATGACTGGTCCACATATTCTAAGTGAGATCTTCATACTTCCCTTGCCATTCAGAAAGAAAATTAAATCGCCCACTGCAATATAATACTGCTATCGATCCTCCACCCATTAATTACTCCTAATTTTCCTGTAAGCTCATAATAACAGCTGCGAAATCAATCAATCAATCCATGCACCAAAGTGATGGCCTGTTGAAATGCTTTGTTAAATGAACATGATGGTGGCAGGGTTATCAGATCTGTCTCAGTGACCGCTCAGTTGCTGGCCAGCAGGGTCTGCAACCTTCGGCAGAGTGTTTCAGCATTGCCCTCATTCATCAGCAACATGTCTCCCAGAGGCTCTAAGTAATGACCTTCATCCTGGGATGCTGGGGCTCATTTGCTCTTTGAAACTCACTGCTCTGCGCTTAGCACCAAAGAGCAAATATGTCATTCAGTTTTAACTTGAAATCTGTCAATCAATCAATCAATCCTCAAACACTAATTAATTGGTTTCCACATTTAATGAACCATGATGCCTTTCGTGATCATCTTTAGATTAGTAAGAGATATATAATATGATGACTAAGCTACAAGTTTCTTGCCTAAATCTCAAGAAAAAACATGCCACAATTCAAAAGCAGAATGCCAAGGGGTAGAAAATTAAAAGGAACAAATTAAGAGGTGAATGGAGAGTGTAATCTGTCATCTATCCAATACCTGTACACACGGATAGGTGACTCACATGGGTTTTTCATTTATTCAACCAGTCTCGCTTTTCACTCCATTTTACAGACTGAGAGGTGAAGGAAGTGCCTAATAACAAACATATAGTGGCAGCAACTGCATTAAAGTTTCAGTTCTGGTCATTTGACTCCAAAGATTTACTCTTCCCAGAATGTCAGACTTCCCCATAGAAAAGGGCTCTAAACTTTCATTTGAATGAATTATTACTTTAAGTGAAGAGGATGTGAAATTGGAGGAAAGTTTTAAGGAATGTAGGCTGAGAAGAAAGTAAGATAAAAGGAAGGAAGGACCAGTTCCACGTTCAAGAAAAGTACTGGCTTGTGGTGTGGAGATAGGAAAAGAAGAACATCTGGCAAGAAGAACACTAGATACTGTGTTGAATCTTACTTCCTGCTCTTCTGAGCTCCTGAGCTGCAAATACGCTTCAGGGATTGTCCAGTTTATGGAATACATGAGATCTTTGGTGTCATTGTGCTTGGTTCCATCAAACTGGCAATGGCCTTCAAATGATTCGTTAAGTCCTATTCAATCACTTACCTTGTTCTCCTTGTCCTTGCCTTGACGCTCACCTCCTAACTAATCCTGAGTGCATCAGGGACCTTCTCACTCCAGGTTTATATATTTTATCTTCTTCCCATGATACCCTGTCCCCCCATAAACATCCACTCTCTCCCAGGTCAAAGATCACTACTTCATTGAAGTCTTCCTAAATGTAAGGAGCCCTAGCATGTCCTACTACCAACAACTGGTTTGCCACACATTATTGTTGTTCAGATCTATCTCACTCCCATTTGGATAAGGCAGGGGATTTTGCCATTTTATTTACAACCTTCTTCATAAACATTGCTTGATACAGAACTTACTGGTAGCAAATAATAGTTAAATAAATGAAACCATTTTTGAGAAGAGGAGAGAGTACTTGGATTAAATCACTTGTCTCACATGCTGCCAACCCCAGTTCTAACACTGGCACCACATGGTCCCCTGAGTACCATTAGGAGCAGCCCCTGAGCACAGATCTGGGAGTAGTCCTTGAGTACCCTAGATATGACCCAAACCACCCTCCCCCACCCCCCCAAAAAAAAAACGAACAGTTTTTTTGTTTTTTGGATCACACCTGGCAGCGCTCAGAGGTTCCTCCTGGCTCTATGCTTAGAAATTGCTCCTGGCAAGCTAGGGGGACCATATGGGATGCCGGGATTCGAACTACTGTTCTTCTGCATGCAAGGCAAATGCCCTACCTCCTGCTATCTCTCTGGCCTTACAGTAATTTTTAATAGAGCACAAGCCAAACTAAATTACCAACTAAAAGTCAAAGAAAAATTTTGTTTAAATAAGACTTTAAATACCAGATTTGTATAATATAATCTCACCTTTATATTTACTTGTGATATGTTTGGGCATGTATTATCCTATTTGAACACTGACTACATGAGAACATCTTGATTAAAATGCCATGTATAGTCAGTGTTATAGGCTCATATGAATGTTTGCAATTACTTACACAAAGTTCTGGAAAATTCCCACTAAATTCTCGGAAAGCAGTAGTGAGGATAGAGGAAGCAAGAGAAGATGCACTTTTGCCTTAATCACTTCATTCACAGAATGGTTCCCAGTAATAGCTTATTTTTTTGTGCTTTGGGGCCATTCACAGTGGTACTCAGGGTTTACTCCTGGTTCTGCACTCAGAAATTACTCCTGGCGGTGCTTGGGGCAAAGAGGGACATAGGGATGCTGGGGACTGAATCCAGGTCAGCGACATGCAAGGCAAGCATCTTTTATCAGCTGCACTACCACCCAACCCCACCCCCAAAAGATTCTTTTTAATTTTTAAAAATAACTGAAGACATTATCAGAATTTTTTCTATTAAGAAATTTCCGTTTTTACTTTTAAATTCTTAGGAGCAAGACTGGACTGGGGGCCTCTGCTCACTTACATCGTTGTTCTCTCTTGGAAATTTTCTTGGCAACTTGAAAATATTACAAGTGTCAGTGCCATTAGAGAGCAAAGGATTATGTTACCTTCTTTCCCTTGTATTGGATTTATTTTTAAAGATTCCTTGTTTCAATGAGTATGATTATAAATTGAGACCGATTACCTTCAAGATTGTCACTGTCCCTATTGTCGACTTCTCTGTGCCACACATTCTTAAGATTCCTATCACCTCACCTTAGTCTCTGCAATTTCCACATCTAGAGCCTAAGAGCATGGTGCAATCCTTCTTTGCAAGGCTGTAGACCAACAAAAAGCACCAAGCCCTGATACAGTTTCCCAACACATGGGGTCTTTCCGCTTCAGCTGGACAGAGGCCCAGAGAAGCTGGGTGGAGGATTTTGAGGTCTCTACCCAGAGATCAGGCCTGTCAGAACTGAAATGGCTCCACCCAGTGAGCTAAAGAACTGCATGTGGGCGCTATTGGTTTGTGGTGGTGTTTGGTTGGGCAACTGGGTGCTGTTCACAGGGCTGTCACATCTAGGCTGTCACTGCTGCACTTCAGAGAACAACTGCCTGCTAGAGGGCACGCCCTTTCCCAGGCTGGGAGGACAAGAAGTTAGGGTGGAAGAGCAGGAGGTGCTGTGCATTGCCGGAGCTACACAATGTCCTGTACCACTGATCAGGACTTATTCCACCCTAACCCTAGAAACTGGCTGGCAAACAGGTGCCCTGCTCCCCAGTCCCCTCACCCATTCGGGGTGGTTTGGGTGATGTTTACATTCACTTATTTTCTGGGTACGGGCATCAATTTGTTTCCTACTCAAACTACACCCAAGAATTCTTCTGGTAAGACATGTTCAGTCTCCATTAGTCAAGTCTGGAAAATGGGATGGAAATCTAGGTAGCAATTTTTAACATTCCGGTGATTGCCAAATACTTGCATTCATTCACTAAGTGCAGGTGGAGTGAACAGCCTTGCTTAAATCTTTTTGAAAGGTAATTTGACTACCTTCCTAAAGCCTTAGATTTGCTCAGACTCACCACTAATTCAGGAATGTAATCTGAAGAAACACAGGTGTCTATTCAGGGATGTTCTTTCCAAGATTACATCTGTAATGAGGGACTACTTTAGAGTCATTCAGGACTTTAGTTTAGATTTTTTTTCCAGGGGAATATAAAACTATTCATAACAAATGAAAACTTATGTTTATGCAAAAATGTCCTTCTTTATAAGCATGTGCATATATAAATGTATGTAATATATGCATATATTTTATATGCAAAGAGAGAGGAATGCTTCCTTCTCTTGGACCAACCTCTACTCTACCACTGGCTACTGACCAGCACATGCTTAGTTTCTTCCTGTCACTTGCTGGTTGCTCTTAGTCTACATCCTTCCCTTCCTTTAAATATATAATATATCAGAGTACCCCAGATCTTGGGCTTTCTCTCCATCTATATTTTACACCTACCACTTCCAAGTATTTGTCATTCTTCTATACTAATGATCCCCAGGTGAAAATCTCTCTGCCATACCCTCCATCTTTCTAACAGTTTGCTGCAGTGGAAATTTTCCAATCAAGTTTCTCATGTCCATAATTGATCTCTTGATTTTCACCTTCAACCCCTACTTACACCTACAGCTACAGTCCAACTTTTCCCCCATTGCTCTCCATTGCTTTAACTTTCACCAGCACTAGAACATACTTTTCACGCCTTATTTCTCTCAGATGTTAGATACATTTCATTGGCAAACACTTGCTCTCTATGTTCAAAATATACGTCAAACCCAGAAACTTTTTCTCACCACCTCCACCGTTCAGCCCTGATCTCAGCTTACCAACATTTCAACCTTCCTAGATTTTGATTAGAGCTTCCCCACTGCTCTCTCTACATCCACACTGACTGCTACTAGCTAGTCTCCACACAGCATGCAGTGCTCACTAAAAACGACAATAAAATCAGATTAAAAGTCAATAATTTTATTAACGTGTTATAAGTTATTATAACTTATAATAAGTTAACTCAGGAATAACAAGATTGTGGGCTTTTCTTATTGGTTCTGTCTGCTTCTCTGTTATTTGTCAAATTTCC
>PVKC010038396.1:0-12769 GCA_004027635.1 Crocidura indochinensis
ACTTTTCTGTACTGTGAGTTTTGCTCACCCTGTGGATTCACAGTGAAGAAGCTTGGGATCTCAGTTCTTGTATATACAAGGCTTATAAGGAAGCGAGTGGTCATAGTTCTCAGATGGCTTGAGGTAGATTTCATCCACAGAGTCATTTTTGTCTCTGTTGGATTTTCATCAGTTGGGTTTCATCATCAGTCCAGGATTCTGGAAGACTTTGGGGAAAAAAGAATGGGATTAGTAAGAGTCATGGGATCATTTGGTAGACAGATTATTTACATAATCATAAACAGGGTACATTCTCACTAATAGGTGTGGGAAAATAGTCTCCTTTGCATTGTTCGACTGGGGTCATGTGGTGAGACAGGAGGAAATAAGCAAAATGAGGTGCTGAGTGCAAAGAGAAGGCCTAGAATTTCTGAGGTGGGAGTATCTTTCATTTCACTTCAGAATTGTGATTACATGTATCATAACAGATGCATTCATATGAATATTTGCAATAATAAACATATATTTATTCGTTCTGATGGCTACAGAACTTAGTCATATAAGTCTGCTCAATGGAGATACAGCAATTGGAGAACAAAAGTGAATTTCTTTACTAGATAGAAACAATGTGAATCATGGTATGGAGGGAATGGTACAGTTATACAGTATAATATTTAGGTATATAATATTAGAGATTTGGTTATTGCAAGAGACATTTATGAGCCATGGGGATATGACCGGAATGTCCATGGCTCTGCTGCAGAGATAAATGTCAATTTCTTGTTTCAAAGGTTGCACATTAGTTCAGAGTAATAGCGATATTTTGATATGTGGAAGGCCAGCTCAACATTTCATATTCCTACTAATGGCGCATCCTTTCCATCATTGGGCCCACTCACATGTCTAAAACTATCCCTGAAGTACTGATAATTCTTACTCAATTCCACAGTAATATGTTCCGTCACTGTGAACCAATACTTCATCTAGCAAAATTTTACCCAAATTTATGAGTCATATGAAGAAATTAGAAAAACATGTCAATGAGAAGGCACAATATCCCAAAAGGACCTGCCAATTGTGTTATTTTTCCTATCACTTCAGATTATGGAAGTAAAGAAATTGGGTATTTGAAACTTAGGGAATATTGGCCTCAGTTTGAAAATTTTTGAGCATGGGATGAATTGAGAGGGAACAGAGTACAACAGACATGAATTTCCATTGGTAAGGTGTGAGAAGACTCACAGATTAGTGATAATCAAATAAAGAAATCCTAATCACCACTCTACATACTTCAAAAAAATTTTAAGCAGAAGTTATTGTGGACATTACTTCATATATCAACGGGGACCTAGATGTCTCCCATTTCTTCACAGTAGTTGCACTTGCTCCTCTTAGGTCATAAATGATTATATTCAGATATTTTGGGAGAAAAGAGCACATCAGATAATATGTGACATGTATATGAGTAGGATATCATGGTTTACAGTATGTAAACTGTGATTACTCTGGTATTGGAGAAATTAATGTAAAGAATGACTGAAACCAAAGATTAGACATGA
Source organism: Crocidura indochinensis (assembly GCA_004027635.1). Classification (NCBI taxonomy): domain Eukaryota; kingdom Metazoa; phylum Chordata; class Mammalia; order Eulipotyphla; family Soricidae; genus Crocidura; species Crocidura indochinensis. Next base: position 1,539 of record PVKC010038396.1, read on the forward strand.
TAATTCATTGAACAACAACAAAAAACCATACATGGTGCAGAAATGGTACCTCATTTGTTCTTTTAATTTTCATCTCCTTGACGATTAGTAATGTGGAGCTTTTATTAATGTGCCTTTTGGACATTTGTATTTTTTGTTTGAGGAAGTGACTGTTCATTTTTCTCCCCAGTTTTGATGGGGTTAGCTGTTGTTTTTGTTAAGTCTGTCAGTACTTTGTATAGCTTAGATATTAGCCCTGTATCTAAAGGGTATTGGGTAGTTTCTCTCGTAACATTGAGAGTAAAGTTATCTTCAAGTAGCAATCACCACTGTCCAAATAAATGGAAGCAGGGATTAACAACTATTAAACTGAAAAGCTTCTGCACCTCAAAGGAAAGAGTGACTAGGATACAAAAACCCACATGATGGCAATTCCATAACAACATTTTAGGACATAGACTCTGGGCTAACATACATAACTAGTACAAGGTGACATGAATTTCAGATGCAGTTGGTTATATTTTGCGTAACTTGTGGGGTGAATGATTGCACTTTCCAATATTTATTACAGTTTTTTAAATTTGTATTTCATGTTCCATTCAGATGTCCAGGGTTTACTGCTATCAATTTTCTGTGGTGCCACAATTTTTGCTAGACCATAAGCTCTTAGAACCTTTCCAGGTGTCACACGAATGCTCTTTCAACTCCTGGATACAATCATCTATGATTATCATCATTGATAAGCTAGCTATATTTCATGTAGAGCACTGTGTCAGTTTCATTTTCTAGTCACACCCAGTCCATCCTACTTCTGTCAAAGACCCAGGTGGGAATGGAGGGTTTTGAGATCAGAACCAGTCGTGCTGAGGTCTTCCACCTGGCTCTGCGCTCAGGGAAGACTCTTGTTGGGACTCTTGTTGAGATATTTAAGAAGCCAGAGATCCAGACTAGGTCAAATGCATACCAATCAAGCACACTGCTTGCTATAAGTCTAAACAAGTGAACAAGTGATTACAACATTCCTTTCTGAAATTTGTAGCAAATAATGAGCAGGTGACCTTGGGTTCAATGTAATCGGTCAAATGACCGATGTCTTTCTTGTACAGTGGCAGAGATTCTTAGACAGAGTTTAATGATGAGATACTCTACTGATTGCTATATGTCACCCATTTTCTGTCTTAAGGTAGAAAAGTTACCCGGTTTTCTTGAGAAAGAATCACAGGAAGACTGCTGGCAGGCAACAGATATCTCTCCCATCTTATAATGTTCACATTATCTTGAGTACCTCTTGTTGCTGGCACTGCACCAGCAGACCACATTCCTAAGACAGATATTGGAATATATGTAAGTATCCAACTAGAGAAAAGAGATTCTAAAAATTTAGAAAAGTATTCCCACAGTTTTGTACTCCCTTTCAAGACTCAAATGGGTCCATCAGAGGTGACTTCCACTTAGCAAAGTAAGAATAGACTAGTACACAGAACTTTATACTAAAACATTCACCCTTGACATTGCACCTTCGGGGATCCAGAGGCCTCCAGCCCCACGTGACCGGATTCTGCAAGGGGCTTCTTGTTCTCATTTGGCCTGTGGCTACACATCTGTGAGTGACCCGAGATGCTGGACGATGGCACCCACAAGCCTGGCTCCAGCCACCACGGTTTCTTCGTTCAGCAGCTCGCCCCTTACCACTCCTCCCCTCGGGGCCTGTCTCTGCTCCAGGCTAGGACCCTCCTGTTCCTTCAGCCTCAACGCAGCCCCTTCTTCCCTGGGGGAACCTGCAGGTGGGTTCTAGGCCCGGGGTGCTGTTAGGTGCCTCTGTAGATAACCTCATCTGGGTTCCTCACGCAGATCTCAGGCCTATAAGTAATGCTTTAAATGAACTTTATTAGATTTGTTACTGTTTTTGGTTTTGTTTTTTGGGGGGGTCATACCCAGTGACGCTCAGGGGTTCCTCCTAGCTATGCATCTCACTAACCTGCCTCTCCTTCAAGGATGGATTCAGGCAAGCTGAAGAAGTTACCTTTTATTACCTTTTATTGTGGACCCGGTCCGTTGGCAAAATCCCAGTATTCTCTCAAAATAGCTTGTTCCTGATGCAAATCTCAAGTTCCTGAAAGCAGTTGTCAAACTTCTCATATATAAAACCTGATTTTGATGAATAATGCAAGTGAGTAATGCAGGAAGATCATCCAGGATGAGATGTGTCTGTCATGTGCATAGCAGCCCATGTTCATCCCCTTGGGTATCAAGAAGCTGGTTATCCTGTTGGTGGAGCCCATGGGAAAGAGTCTTCCTAAGCGTGGACACTTGGAAAGGGGACCATGTTTAGTCATTTCTCTGAGCTCCATCTCCCATGCTTCTGCTTTATAGCCACAGCTAAAGTTTATATCCCTTTCAACACAATAACAAACATTTCTCCACAGAGTATGTTGAGCAGTCTGAGTCTCCATAGAATCAATATACATATCTATATGTATATTGGGAATACATGTATGTGCATATATGTCAAGCTGGGATCTATAAAATAGTGGCTGTTGGAGTCATATTGTGGAGGTTTTTATTTTATGCAAGGTCTAAAATTTTAAGGTATATTAATATCAAGTTATGCCTGAGAACATAATGTTTGAAAGATCAGGCAATCCTTAGAATGACGTCCCCATTCCTTAGGAGCCAGGTAGCACAATTCAAGTTTCTAAAGAGATCTGCCACCTGCCCTCATTCCTGGTGGCAATCAAGTCCTCCAGGAAGGCAATTATCTCGTCATCACTCTTCGTGCCCTCTGCCTCTCTTGACTCTGTAGGATCTGGAGACACACGTGCACCCCCCCAAGCCCACTGCCTGTGGGGTTCCCAAGTGCAGGCCTGCACAAGCAGCTGGTCCCCGAGCACGGCCTGGTGGAGGAAAAATCTTTAGCTGAGTCTTTAGCTGTCTCCTGAATCCATGAACTAAAATGAGTTGGGAAGTGGCTCAGTTGCACAACACTTGCCTTGCAAAGAATCAACAGCACAGCAGAAATCAAAGCAAAAAGCAAAGTGGCTGGAGAACAGAAATGTAGATGATGCTGGTTTGGACATTGTGGTTCCACTCACCAGGGAGATCTAGTTGCTCCCCCTATGGAATGCCCAAACAAGCAAGAGCTGAGAGCAATTCTGCTCCCTCTGAAGGAGAAATCTGTCAGCCACAGCTTGGGAAATTGAACAAATAGGGAACTTTGTATCCTGACTCATGGAAAGGGCAATTTAAATTACTCACCAAAACAACCACCACCACCACACTCTTGATGAGTCCTTGTTCTTCTGCTTGCAATGGTGCTGCTAACTCTACAATTTTTGTAAACTTCCAAAATGTCTTACTCTGCATTATTGAATTCCATACTGCCTTTCTTCTCACTAAAAAGCATTTGACCAAGGATCCTGCTCACTACCCTGAAGTGGGGTCTCCCGGTGTAAGAGTGACATGACACCTTGAAGATTTGGGTTTTGTGCTAACTGGATAATATCATGGAAATCTGGGTAGCACCTGACAAAATGGTATTATGTTCTAAACACAATATATGGTGCTATTTCACCCAGGCTCAGGAATCAAGTGGTCAAAATGAGAGGGCATCTCTCATGATCTGAAGTAATACACAAGGGCCTGAAAAATATTACAGTGGGTAGGACGCTTGCCTTGCACATGGCTGACCCAGGTTTGATCTGACATCTCTTATGGTCCCCTGAGCCTGCCAGGAGTGATGCCTGACACAGCTGGGTGTGGCCGAAAAACAAAAACAAAAGAAAGAAAAAAGTAATACACAATGGTCATTTGCTTCCAGTATCTATTAATTTTGACTTGGTTGATCTTAATTCCTAATAAGAAAATGCTTCTACCAGAGACCTAATAAATGATTTATGAAGTTGCTACTGAGTCTGGCACCTCCTCACTTGAGACACCCACCTCATGAGTTCGGGAATCAAGAGGTAAAGAAGGTTGCATTACTACCAGAATGACTGATGTCAGTCACGAAGGGGAAAATCTTGCCACTCTACCCTGAGAAAGAGGAGCGAGTATGTCCAGAAGAAGGAAATCCAAGGAAGAGGTACCTTTTCTCTTTATGGGTCACACCTGGCAGGTGACCCGCATTCAATGAATGGTTTGCACCAGAGGTCCTGGAAGCCCGACAGGATTGTGGAATTGGAATGACATCCAGGCCATATGTAAAAATAAATTGAAGGATATATACTAATATGTAATAAAACCCATGACAGTGGTTGCATGGCTTAGAAACACTCTGTGCCTGGAAGAATTGTTCCCATCTTGGAAAAGAGGAAAGGAAGCTAAGCAAACCTCCGTGTGCTGAGATAACAAGTTGGAAGAAAAGGGACGGTTTAGTAAGAGAAACATTAGAGAAAGCACAGCTGCGTTTCCCTTGCAAGCAGCCAACCAGGACCAAAGGTGATTGTTTTGAATCCCGGTGTCCCATATGGTTCCCCGTGCCTGCCAGGAGCTATTTCTAGGCAGACAGCCAGGAGTAACCTCTGAGCACCACCGTGTGTGGCCCAAAAACCAAAAAATAAAATAAAATAAAATAAGAGAAAGAGAAACGCTAACCTGGAAGTCTTTTCTTGAAACCAAATTGCCAGGGGAGAGTGCGCACGCAGTCCCGCAGGACCATAAATTACGCATTCGAGTTTCCCACATTTGGGGAAATCACAGGGGTCAGCAGGCTTGGAGTGCAATGAGCCAGCCTCAACCTGGGGGATCCACCTTCCTGATCATAGAATCTTCCCTGCCAGGTAAGTATGACTTGGGAGGCTTCCCTCTCGCACCAGCCACAAGACCCATCCACTATAAACACACGGTGACATTACCCACACACCTCTCCAAACCCTGACCATACTGTCCTTAGAGAAGATGTTCCCGATCTTCAGCCAAGAAAGTGCTTGCACTGTGTAGGAAACAGACATCAGCCCAGCGTCGCCTCATCTGCATTCGGCCACCCCTTAGGAGCCTAAGGGAAGCCTCCTCTCCCTCAGGTGGTTTGCAAACTAAGGAGTCTAGTCGCTCATCCCACAGACTTACATTTGAGTTCGATCTCTCCTAGTCTGCGTGAAGGACTTTCCGAGGGATTCCTCCTGCTCCTTCAGAAGTTTGCAAGTTGTGGAGAAAATGTAGGAAACGGACCTCCCTCTGGCTGCAGAGCCTCCAGGTTACTCCTGGCTATGTGCTCAGAAATCACTCCTGGCTCAAGCGACCATACAGGATCCCAGGGATTGAATCCAATTATTTCCTGGGAAGAAACATGCAAGGAAATGCCCTACCACAGTACTATTGTTCAGGCCCCATGTGCATGGTTGTAGATGGAGATGACAGTTGGCTTTTTGTATGTAGACCAGTTCTCCCAACACCACAACTTGAAGAGGCTTTCCTTGATCCATTTTGCATTTATTGCCTCTTTTATCAAAGACCAGTTGATTGTATGTCTCTATACAGTCATGTCTAATCCATTTATCTGAGTGTCTGACATGATTGCACTATCATGCTGTTTTAATGACTATTGTTTAGAATACAACTTAAAGTTGGGGAAAATGATGGCTTCCATCTTCTATAATTTATGGTTGCTTTAGCTGTTCTTGGGCATTTATTGCTCCAAATGAGTTGCAGGAGTGTTTTGATTCACTTCTTGAAGAATGTCAGGGGTATCCTGAGAGGAATTGTGTTAAATCTCTAGAATGTTTGGGGAGTATAGCCATTTTAATGCTGTTAATCCTCCCAATCCATGAACAGGGTATGTGTCTCCATTTCCATGTGTCCTCTTTTATTTCTTGAAGCAGTGGTTTGTAGTTTTCTTTGTCATTGCCGCTTTAGTTAAGCTGACTCCATGTTATTTGAGTTTCTGTGGCACAAATATGAATGGGATTCTTTTAATGTCCATTTCTTCTCTACCATCATTTGTGTATAAGAAGACTGTTGATTTTTTCGCATGCTATTTCTGTGAACTTCCATGTTGCTATATGAATCTATTGTTTCTGAAGCTTTTTTGGTAGAATCTTTATCCACCTTGAATTTTGGGAAAAATGGCTTCTTCTCTGAGTCATATTTGATTTAACATTATTGGTGGAATAAAAAGAATGTAGTGGTTCCATGAAAATGTCATGAATGGGTGATTCAAATTAATTACTCCTAGTTTGTGGTATCTTCTGGCTAGCATGGGTAGGCTGCATAGGGAAGCTTGAACTGAGATAGAAGGGGAGGGCACAGCTGCCTGTAGAGGGCAAGGCTCAGGCCCCAGGGGATAGCACTAGCTTGGGATTTTGCATCGTTGCTGCTGTGGATAAAAAGTTTTTTCGATTGTATGTCTGAGGAGCATTCTCTGAGTACTCAAAACTATTCCACCAAACTGAGGGTCTGACTATATTCTAATACCATGCTGTTTTGATAACTATTGCATTGTAATACAGTTTAAAGTTTGGGAAAGTAATGCCTCCCATATTCTTTCTCCCAATAATTGCTTTTGCTATTCTAGGGTGTTTATTGTTCCAAATGGATTTCAAAAGTGTTGGCTACCATAAACAATTCTTTAACCCAAGGGCAGGACGACAGGGCCTGATACCTCTCTCTCCCTTTCTTGGAATGTGGCCAAACCTCCCTGACCTTCCTGCCTTAATTAGCTCAAGTATGTTGTAGGACAAACCCTCTTCAGGGTCACGGGGTATTACCTTGAAAACTGCTAATCTGTTTGACTTACAAGGATGTCCTGACCCCTACTCCACTGCCCACTTTCCATATTTGGAAGATGATGTTTATCTCTTTGCTTCAACCTTCCTGTGTCCTGTTCTTACCATATTTGGAATGATCAAGTGGTTTGTGCGCCAAAATGAATGATTGACATTCCCTCTGCCTGCCCCCTTTTACTTTGTCAATATAAGCAGGAGCCCAGGAATAAAGCCTTTTGCCTTTGATCAGAAAAAATTTGTCTTGGGTCAATTCTTTAACCTCTTTGAGCTTCTTACAGGTGTGGTGCGTTTCTTAGCTCTGCAAAATAAGAATGCGGCTGCCCTAAGCTTCTCATCTCCCTCCCGCTGGCCGGATCCCTCCGGGAGGCTTCAGGCACCCGCACAAAAGTGCCTGATCCACTTCTTTGTAGAATGTCCTGGGTGTCATTAGAGGGATCACATTAAATCTACAATGCTTTGGGGAGTATTACCATTTTAATAATATTAATCCTGCCAATCCATAGCAGGGTATTTATTTCCATTTCCATGTGTCCTCTCTTATTTATTGAAGTAGAGTTTTATAGTTTTCTTTTTATAGGTCCTTACATCTTTAGTCAAGTTGACTCAAGGTATTTGAGTTTGTGTGGCACTATTGTGAATGGGGTTGTTTTCTTAATGTCCATATCTTCCCTATTATTATTGGTGTATAGAAAGTCCATTTTAATTTTGTAGCCTGCCACCTTGCTATATGAGTCTATTGTTTCTAGAAGCTTTTTGGTAGAGTCTTTAGGGTTTTCTAAGAGTGTCGTGTCATCTGCAAACAGTGAGATCTTAACTTCTTCCTTTCCTATCTGAATTCCCTTGATAACTTTTTATTGCCTGAATGCTATAGAAAGGACTTCCAGTGCTAGGTTGAATAGGAATGGTGAGAGGGGACAGCCTTGCCTTCTGCCAGAATTAAGAGGGAAGGCTTTAATTTTTCTTCATTAAGGATAATATTTGCCACTGCTTGTGGTAGGTGGCCTTAACTATATTGAGAAAAGTTCCTTTCATTCCCATCTTACTGAGAGCTTTGATCAAGATTGGGTTTTGAACCTTATCAACTGCTTTCTCTACGTCTATAGATATGATCATGAGAATTTAATTTTTCTTATTGTTGATGTTCTGTATTATCTTGATAGATGTATGCATGTTGTTTTCTTAATGTCCATTTCTTCTTTATTATTTTTGGTGTATTGAAAGACCATTTTAATTTTGTAGCCTGCCACCTTGCTATATGAGTCTATTCTTTCTAGAAGATTTTTGGTACAGTCTTTAGGATTTTCTAAGTTGAGTATCATGTCATCTGCAAACAGTGAGAGCTTAAGGGGCCAGGCTGTGGCACTGGAGGTAAGGTGCCTGCCTTGCCTGCGCTAGCCTAGGACGGACCACCGTTTGATCCCCCGATTCCCCATATGGTCCCCCAAGCCAGGAGCGACTTCTGAGTGCATAGCCAGGAGTAACCCCTGAGTGTCACTGGGTGTGGCTGAAAAACAAAAAACAAACAAACAAACAAAAAACAGTGAGAGCTTGACCTCTTCCTTTCCTATCTGAATTCCCTTGATATCTTTTTCTTGCCTGAATGCTATTGACAGAACTTCCAGTGCTAGGTTGAATAGGAATGGTGAGAGAGGACAGCCTTGCTATGTGCCAGAATTAGCATGGAAGGCTTTTAGTTTTTCTCCATTGAGGATAATATTTGCCACTGGCTTGTGGTAGATGACCTTAACTATATTGAGAAAGGTCCCTTTCATTCCCGTCTTGCTGAGAGTTTTGATCAAGATTGGGTTTTGGACCTTATCAAATGCTTTCTCTGCATCTATTGATATGATCATGTGAATTTTATTTTTCTTATTGTTGATGTTGTGTATTATCTTGATAGATTTATGGATGTTTAAACAATCTTACATTCCTGAAATGAAACCTACTTGATCATAATGAATGATCTTCTTGATGAGGCCTTGAATCCTATTTTCCAGGATATTGTTGAGGATCTTTGCATCTTGTTCATCAGGGATATTGTTCTGCAATTTTCTTTTCTGGTAGAATCTCTGTCTGGTTTAGATATCAAGGTGATGTTAGCTTAAAAAAGCTACTTGGAAGTGTTTCCGTTTTTTCAATTTCATGAACGAGTCTTGCCAGGAGTGGTAGTAGTTCCTCTTGGAAAGTTTGAAAGAATTCATTAGTGAATCATCTGGGCTTAGGCTTTTGTTTTGGGGCATACATTTGATTACTGCTTTAATTTCATCAACAGTGATGGGGTTCTTTAGATATGCTACATCCTCTTTATTCAACCATGAGAGCTTATTTGTGTGTGTGTGTGTGTGTGTGTGTGTGTGTGTGTGTGTGGTTTTTGGGTCACACCGGAAGTGCTCAGGGGTTACTCCTGGCTCCATGCTCAGAAATTGCTCCTGGCAGGCACGGGGGACCATATGGGGCACCGGGAATCGAACCGATGACCTTTTTGCATGAAAGGCAAGCGCCTTACCTCCATGCTATCTCCCGGGCCCCACAACCGTGAGAGCTTATAAGAGTCCAAGAATTTATCCATTATTTCCAGGTTCTCATTTTTAGTGGCATAGAGTTTCTCAACGTAGTTTATGATTACCCTTTGAATCTCTACAATATCGGTAGTGATCTCCCCTTTTTCATTTCTAATACAAGTTATCAACTTTTTTCTCTCTCTTTCTTGGTGAGTTTTGCTAATGGTCTATCAATGTTCTTTATTTTTTCGAAGAACCAACATCTGCTTTTGTTGATACTTAGATTGTTTGTTTGGGTTTCCACTTCGTTGATTTCTGCTCTCAGCTTTGTGATTTCCTTCTGTCTCCCTATTTTTGGGTCCTTTTGTTGAGCTCTTTCTATTTCTATGAGCTGCGTCATTAAGCTGGTCTGTGCCCAGCATGCAGGAGCAACCTGACCAGAGCCATGATGTGCTACTACTACAGAAACCCAGGTACTTAGGCTTCCTGGAGGTTATGTGGAGTGTCATGACCTCATCTGCAGCCCTCTCCAGAAGGGCCAGAAAGAGAGAGAGAGCCTCTGAGTAGGGAATTAGAATGAACCCACCCCACCTTGCTCTGCCTTTATAGAGTAGGACCACCTGCTGGGAGAAAGACACACCCCTACCTGGGGCATCCTGTGAAGTCAGAGACACACTTCATCTGAGGCCAACTGTGAGGGAGAGACTGGCCCTCTTCTGGCTCAGTTGAAAGTGAAAAATTGCCTGGAGGTACTCAAGTAGTAGCAGGCAGGCAAATTTTCTAGAATGGTGCAGGCTGGGTCAGGGGAAGGCAGCAAAGACTGAGCAGGGCAGGATCTGCCCCTTTCCTCTTTCCCTGGGGCCAGCCTTTCACCTGCCTTGAGGCACAGTTAGGCAGTGCAGTGTTTGAGCTTAGTCTTGGAGGGGGCCAATCATGACCTTTTCCTAGCCTTTGGCTCCCTAAGCCAGCCTAGGATTGCCCATTGGCACAGAGCCAGGTAATTCCTGATGGCTACACATGGGTGAGCTCCAGTGTCAGGCATGGCATGATAATTGGTTAGGTGCAGCATTCTATAAGAAGAAAGGGAGGAAGTGGAACGGAAGGGAATAACATTCACATTGTGAAGGGAGCAGTACACCTGACAGTGGTGACTTCTTTTTCCTTCATCGTTTGCATCTTGCCCACCTTGTGTGGTTTGGGCTTTCTGGCTATTTCAAAAATATCCAAACCTGGGTGGTGATGGTGGGTGTTGAGCTCTATCCAGCCTTGGTCAGGGTGCTCTCTGGCTCAGTGGTTGGGCACCCTCCTGGTGTCAGGGTCAAACATATGTCAGCCACCTGAAGCAAGGGCTTTAACCCCTGTTGAAGCACTACATCTCCCCAAGAGGTGTTTCTTTTCTTTTCTTTTTTTTTTTCGTTTTTGGGTCACACCCGGCAGTGCTCAGGGGTTACTCCTGGATCCATGCTCAGAAATTGCTCCTGGCAGGCACGGGGGACCATATGGGGCACCGGGATTTGAACCGATGACCTTTTGCATGAAAAGCAAAGGCCTTACCTCCATGCTATCTCCCGGGCCCCAAGAGGTGTTTCTTATTTTTGATAGAGATCATTTAAATAATTCTGTAAGGCTGTGTTAGAGATGTAGAATTTTTTTCACTGTCGTTTGTAATTATCTTTTATGTTTTTGTTCCTGTTTCACTGTCACTCAGTACTTACTGCACTTGTGTCCTCCAGGTAGCTGCTTTCCATCACACTCAGCACTCTTCTGCACATGTCTCCATCTAGATCCATCAGAAAGTGCTCCTCTGCTCATGTCTCCTCCAGATCCGTCACACAGCTCTCTACTGTGCTGCATCCTCAATAATCCTTCAGCATCCAGATCCATCGGTGCTGTTCTGCTCATTGGCGATCTACTGTGATGTCTCCTCCTATCAGTGTAATAGTGACACTGGAGCCATATATAGTTCACAAAATACGCTTTGGCTCACAAAATAGACCAATCATTAAAATTTGGGAGCCGAAGCCGAATGTTA
>PVKC010038397.1:0-12812 GCA_004027635.1 Crocidura indochinensis
AATTGGGGAAAGTAATTCCTCCCATGTTCTTTTTCCCAATGATTGCTTTAGCTATTCTAGGGTGTTTATTGTTCCAAATGAATTTCAAAAGTGCCTGATCCACTTCTTTGAAGAATGTCATGGGGATCTTTAGAGGGATCGCATTAAATCTGTATAATGCCTTGGGTAGTATTGCCATTTTGATGATGTTAATCCTGCCAATCCATGAGCAGGGTATATGTTTCCATTTCCGCATATCCTCTCTTATTTCCTGGAGCAGAGTTTTATAGTTTTCTTTGTATAGGTCCTTCACATTTTTAGTCAAGTTGATTCCAATATATTTGAGTTTGTGTGGGACTATTGTGAATGGGGTTGTTTTCTTAATGTCCTTTTCTTCTTTATTACTATTGGTGTATAGAAAGGCCATTGGTTTTTCTTTGTTAATATTGTAGCCTTTCCACCTTGCTATTTGAGTCTATTGATTCTAGAAGTTTTTTGGTAGAGTCTTTAGGGTTTTCTAAGTAGAGTATCATGTCATCTGCAAAAAGCAAGAGCTTGACTTCTTCCTTTCCTATCTGGATTCCCTTGATATCTTTTTTTTTATCTAATCGCCATAGCAAGTACTTCCAGTGCTTTGTTTAATAGGAGTGGTGAGAAAGGACAGTCTAGTCTTGTGCCAGAATCTAGAGGGAAGGCTTTTAGTTTTTCTCCGTTGAGGAAATATTTGACACTGGTTTGTGGTAGATGGCCTTAACTATATTGAGAAAGGTTCTTTCCATTCCCATCTTGCTGAGAGTTTTGATCAAGAATGGGTGTTGAACCTTATCAAATGCTTTCTCTGCATCTATTGATATGATTATGTGATTTTTATTTTTCTTGTTGTTGTTGTTGTGTATTATGTTGATAGATTTATGGATGTTAAACCATCCTTGCATTCCTGGGATGAAACCTACTTGATCATAGTGGATGATCTTCTTAATGAGGCATTGCATTCTATTTGCCACCTGCTATTCTTTCAACAGCTCCAGCTATCATTTGGTGTCTTTAATCATTACCAACACTTCTGGTGAAGGTTGGAACTGCCTGTTTCCTTCCTTCCTTCCTTCCTTCCTTCCTTCCTTCCTTCCTTCCTTCCTTCCTTCCTTCCTTCCTTCCTTCCTTCCTTCCTTCCTTCCTTCCTTCCTTCTTTCCTTTTGTCTTGTAATGACCTCCTCAAGCACAATACCCTCCTTCCTTCATAGTTTCATTTAATTTTTATAATATTTTCATGGTTACACCATGTTAATATTAACATGGTTGCACCATGATTTCAAGCATGTTTGTAGTTGGGTTTCAGTCATAAAAAGAACATCTCCTTTCATCAGTGCAACATTTCCACCACCAATGCGCCCTCAACTCCCTCTTCCCTCACTCTCTGTCTATATACAAGTCAGGTATCTCTCTCATTACCTTTGTCAAGACATTAGTGTAGCTATAGATATTTTTTTTGGGGGGGGTCACACCCAGTGACGCTCAGGGGTTACTCCTGCCTATGCACTAGAAATCACTCCTAGCTTGGGAGACCATATGGGACACTGTGGGATCGAACGTCGGTTCATCCTAGGTTAGCCCTTGCAAGGCAGATGCTTTACCACTAGTACCACCGCTCCAGTCCCAGCTATAGATATTTCTATAACTAAACTCACCACACTTTGTGTTAAACTTCATATCATGATCCTTTCAATCCTCATCTCTATTGTCTCTGGGTAATCACAATAATGTCTTTTATTTTTCTTAAATACCATAGGTAAGTTAGACTATTCTGTATCTCTCTCCCTCTGACTTATTGCACACAGCATAATAGTTACCATGTCCATCCATGGATAGGAAAATTTCACAACTTCATCTTTCCTTGTTAAGGGAAAATATATAAAAATAGATAGTAGATGATTATAATAACTCAGGTGATCAGACATAGATGCCTATTAAACCTTCCTTCAGAATTTACCTTGAGATGTCAAATGCCTTAGGTCCTGGTAACCATTAATCAATGCCTCTCCTAAGAGGAACTTGACGTATTTGGGCAAAAGAATGGACTTCTGCTCTCCCCTTCTAAGGTTCTCGCCTTATTTGAAAAAGGAAAAGCTCACCATATGACTGGACATTGTGTTTGGACCAGGACTAGGGATTGGTACATTCTACAAGTACTACTTTCCATATCGACCACCCTCCTAAGGTTTCTTAAACCTATAAAAGACACCTCCTACATTGCCCAGGGCTTCTGATTTCAGTCCATATGGCAGATCCTGGTGTCCCAGCTAGCTGGAATTAATAAGCTTGATTTGGCTGATTGAATTCTCTGAAGATTTGTAGTCTTTACTTGAGGCAGTGGGCTTTTACAGACTGCTAACATTCTGATGGCTGCCTAGTATCCCATTGTTTATATGTACCACAGTTTCTTTAGCCCCTCATCTGTTGTCAGGCATCTGGCTTGTTTCAGATTCTGGCTATTGTAAATAGTGCTTCAATGAATACAGGTGTGCAGAAGTCATATTTGTATTGTGTTTTTGTTTCCTAGGGTATATCCCTTGGAGTGCTATACCTGGATCATATGGTATGGTATCATATCAAGCTAACTCAGACCTCCATCTAATTCCATTCACAAAGGTCAAATCCAATTGGATTAAAGACTTTGATATCAGACCCAAAACCATAAGGTATATAGAACAACACATAGGTAAAACACTCCATGACATTGAGACTAAAGGCATCTTCAAGGCAGAAACATTATTCTCCAAACAAGTGGAAATAGAGATAAACAAATGGGACGATATTAAGCTGAGAAACTTCTGCACCTCAAAGGAAATAGTGATGAGGATACAAAAACCAATGACAGAATGGGAGAAACTATTCACCCAATATCCATCATATAAGGGGCTAATATCTAAGATATACAAGGTACTGGCACAACTTAAAAAGAGAAAAACATCTAGCTCTATCAAAAAATGGGGAGATGAAATGAACAGATACTTCCTCAAAGAAGAAGTACAAATGGTCAAAAGACACATGAAAAAATGTTCCACATCACTAATCAGGGAGATGCAAATCAGAACAGCCATAAGGTACCATCTCATACCACAGAGAGTGGCACACATCACAAAGAACAAGATCAATAAGTGCTGGCAGTGATGTGGAGAGAGAGGAACTCTCATTCACTGCTGGTGGGAATACTGTCTAGTCCATCCTTTTTGAAAAACAATATGGAGATTTCTCATAAAGACTGCCTGATTTCTTTTTTTTTCTTTTTCTTTTTTCTTTTCTTTTTTTTGGGGGGGGGCGGTTACACCTGTTGGCACTCAGGGGTTACTCCTGGCTATGCACTGAGAAATTTCTACTGGCTTGGGAAACCATATGGGATGCCAGGGGATCGAACCACGGACCATCCTAGGCTAGCACCAATAAGGCAGATGCCTTACTGCTCCATGCCAATGCTCAGGCCCCAGACTGCCTGATTTCTAACCCTAACAAACCTTACAACTCTCTCTTGCAAACAAGTGCCAAAATATGAAGGCAAGGCTAAGAAACTGCACATCTCAAGAGGTTTGTGCATACCTCTTCCTCTGCCTTGTTAGTTTATATATAGTTTTCCCAAATTGTCCCCCTTCTCACTCACACTCACCCTCTGTTTTTTGTTGGGGAAATTGCCTAAGGGGAGAGTTTAGAGCTATTAACGGTTTTGTGAGTTTTACTACACTGGAATTCAGGAAGGAGCTCCCCCCAAAGGATTCAGTTACTTCCTTTCAGGAGCCCTTTTCTGCATTTGGCCTGAAATTCTGATCTCAATGGCTTGTCCAGGTTCCTCAGATGAATCTTTTGTGTCTTTAGCTTGGTTTTAAGTTCCAGTCAAGGTTCTCCCCAATATTCTTTACTAGTGTCCCCCATCCCGCTTGCAACAATACTTAATTATTTGCATAATCAGCATTTGCTTTGAGAAGCCTTGGGTAAGTATCCTACCCTTTGCTCTGCTCCTTTTAGGTGCTACATATATTATGTTTCAAGCTTCGCCTCCTCGTGGCCTGATCTGAAAAGCTTGAAAGAGGAAGCCTTGGTTTCTATTGTCCCTGTTGACCCAATACACATGTCATCCCTAACCATTGACCTAATACATTTTTCATCCCCAAAGGTCTGGAATATCCCCATACCAGTCAGACTATGGGATTCTGCTCCACCTAGGAGGATAAGATAATGGGCAATGCTTAAGGCAAAGGATTTAGATCAGCCAGACCACCTTGTAGGATCTTTGCATTCTTTGTAAAGGAATGCAAACAGCCTTTTAAAACAACTAGGCAAAGACTCAGTTTTCAACCCCCAAATTGAGCCAAAGGAATTTAGTCCTTATGTTTTGTTTGACCCAGCAGCTCTCAGGGATTTCTCTTGACTCTGTACTCAGAAATGGCTCCTGGCAGGCTCTGGTGAGCATATAGGATGCAGGGAATTGAACCAGGATCCATTCTGGGTTGGCTACGTGCAAGGCAAATGCTCTACTTCTGTGCTATTTCTCCAGCCCCAATATTAATTTAGTCTTATTCTAAGTTCCTTCCCATGCTGGAGTTCCCTTTCCTTCTCTTTTACTTTCCAATAAAATTTTGTACATCCCAAATCTGAGTCTGAGCATCATTACTAATCAGTATTTGCATTCTTGAAAATATTAAAGATCCTGGAAACCCATGGATGATCACAGAGATCTGCTGTCGCTGCTCCTGCATCAGGAAGCTATTCTGCTTCTACGGATTTCTTGATTAGTAATTAATTCATTAAGTATTTGCTGGTTGCCTACAGTGTACCAGACACTAGAGTATTTGTGGGGAGCCAAAAGTGAGGCATTTGTCCTGCTTTCTAAGAAGCTGAGGGAATGTTAGCTTGAGAACTTTCTAAAACTTGTGGCTGTTCCTGAAATTGTGAGCTGCCACAGATGGTGACATAGTGACAGAAAATAGTAGTTCCTTTTGGATAGTGGTCATCAAAGAGCTTCCATCTTTTGGCTCTGAGTTCTTTATTTTACTCCACTCTCATAGATGGTAAAATATTAACCATTTTAAGAAGTCCAACATTTGAATTTTACTATTTTCCACTTGTGTTCTTTGCTACCAGATCAAGACCTTGTGTAGGTGACCCAGGCCTTTTTTTTTTTTTTTGTGACCACACCCGGTGATGTTCAGGGGTTGCTCCTGGCTGTGCACTCAGAAATCAGCTCCAGATTTGGGGGACTATATGGGACGCAGGGGGATCAAACTGTGGTCTATTCTAGTTTAGTGCGTGTAAGGCAGATGCCCTACCACTGCGCCATCGCTCTGGCCCCAAGGACACGGTTTGTAGTATGTTTTTAAGATTCCTGAATCTTAAAATGGATTTAAATGCTTTCAAATTAGATTTAAATATACAATACAGATGCAATATGATGGGAACAAAGAGAGAAGAAAAAATACATTATGTGGTTTTTTGTTAATGTTGGTAATGTTAGTCAGTATTTAGAATGGATCTTTTTTTTTTTTTTGGGTCACACCCGGCAGTGCTCAGGTGTTACTCCTGGCTCCGTGCTCAGAAATTGCTTCTGGCAGGCACGGGGGACCATATGGGGCACTGGGATTTGAACCGATGACCTTTTGCATGAAAGGCAAACGCCTTACCTCCATGCTATCTCCCGGGCCCCTAGAATGGAATTAAAACTTTGATAAGGTATTATATTTTAGTTTGTTTTGTTTCTGTTTTTTATTTTGGGTCCATCCAGATAGGCTCAGGACTTACTGCTGGCTCTGTACTCAGGGATCACTGTTTTATTAATCCCTTGGAAAAACTGTTAGGTCCATACTGGGATCTGCTACCCCAAAAGACCACCAGGGAAACATTACAGCAATTCAATAACAAGGAAGTTTATTTCAGCATTTGGGGTCCAGCATTTCCCGAGAAATGAAGACCCCAAGAATGGCTTACAGGCCATTTTTATTGGGTACCCAGGACTTCAGTCTAGGGGATTCCTGGCTCAGGGTAGTTCATCTCTAAAATAATTGGTCCTTAGTACAAAGTTTCATCAGCCAAATGGCTAGGATTATTTTTTAATTTAAGCTCTGTGATTACAAACATGATTATAGTTGGGTTACAGTCACAAGCAGAACATCCCCCTTCACCAGTGTAACATTCCCCTCTCCCAATGCCCCTTCCCCCCCCCCCCGCTTCCCATCCCCTGCCTGTATTCAAGACAGGCATTCTACTACAGTTATTTGTTTTTATGTTCAGTAAACTGTTTTATTGTTTTCTTAAAGGATAAGTGTTAGAAAAAATACAGTAGTAAAGGTGTGACAGTGGCAATCACTGTTGTTTACGTAGGCCCAGAAAAATGTGGGGAAAACGAGGAAAAAATCCTTGGCCTGAGTACAAGAAGGCCTCACCCCAGAAGTTTATTGGCACAAAACCGACTCTGGGCTCCAGGCATACCATCTGTCCAACCCGAGTCATTCTCTGTGGTCCCGGTGAAACTTTTTCACACTTTAGCTTTTGTTGGTATCAGGTTCTTATATTTAAAGATTCTGGATTCTATGCATTTCTTTCATCAAAGTCAGGCTGATGTGGAGCATCCTCTGGTTTCAGCACACCATTAGATGTAGAGTGATATGCCCTGTAAGCAGGTAGTTGCTGAGTCATCTGGGTGTTGAGAGCACTTTTTGGAGTAAACTGATGCCAGAGCAGTGGTAGGTCTTACATGGTAGAAGTTTGCATGCTGGTAATGTTATAGACAATTGTGGTTGTTTCCATAGATGGTATCCATTGTTCAGGGGTGTATGGGCAATGCTCATTCTTCTGAGGCCTAAGCCAAATCATTATGCCAATGTTCATGGTATAAGGCCTAACTGCATTACCAAATTTGAGTTCCCATCTCTATTAGATAAAAACTTGTTTGCATATGATTTTTTTCCCATTTTATGTGCCAATGCAAAAGAGAAACTGCCTCAAGATATTGTTGGTGTATCTGGGGGTCGACGGATCAAATCCAACATTCCCTGTAACTTGGTTCAAACATGAATTCTACACAGAGATACTCTTCTACCAGCATTGCTATAAAAGAGATCTCAAAGGGGAAAAAGCCAACAAACAAAAAAAAAAAAACAGTGGGCAAAATTGTCACTATATAGGAGGATTAATCTGCTTCATAAAGAGTGAAGAGCATATAGAGCCATGTATCCCTGTGTTGAGTACTTGAAGCTTCCGATTCCCCCAGAGGCGTCTGCTTCCTAATTGCTGGAAGTCAGAAGTTCACTAGTCCCCTCCCCACCCCTGCAGGAATGGGGAAGCCTGGGGTCTCCTTTAGACTGCTCCTTGCCAGAACCCACTTGCTGGGACCCTGGACAGGTGGCCTGGGGACTGAGAGGAAAAAGAGAGAAGGCAGTGGGGGGCAGCCAAGGTTGCATCTTACCCTAAGCATGGCCAAAAAGCCTATCTCATGGAACCATGTCGTCCCCGTGGCTAGGATTGGTTATAGGATAAATGTTGTATCGGATGAATTTTTATATTGGGTTGCATGTATGTATGTATCCATGTGGTCTGGTTCCAGGAATTGCCTATTTTTCTGGGCCTACTCTTTGTACCTTAAAACTTGAACCTGTCATGGCTGTACTTAGGTTCACAGCAAAGCTAAATTATAGAAGCAGAACAAGCAGTTATCTCAGACTTTAGATTCTAACAAACTATTGGTATGTGTTTCAGGGAGTTGAGCTGGCAGGTAGATAGGGAAACCCCCACCCTACCCAAGGCAAAGGATTGTTGACATATAATAAAACCAAGAGACAGGATTTGGTTGAGTTGCTTTATCGTTGTTAAGAGTTTCACCTGGCACTACTGCAGATCCAGAGAAGACTGGATTCCTCTGAGAGAAGCTCCTGCAGAAACAAAGGTCAGGAAAAGAATATCAAAGAAGATCATTACCCTCTGGCAACCACCATAGCAATGGGATTCTCTTCTATGCCAAAAGCCCCTTGTGAGGCAGGTTGGGAAAACCCTGTAAAAGTCAACTTAGAACAAAGGAGGTGTGCATTATTGCTCTCTGGACTCATGTGTTAGCACTATGCACATGTGTGTTGTCAGGTCATGCACATGGTCCCTCACATGCATATTTCACCCACATCTCCTGTCTTGATGTCTTGATATGTGTACTTTCATACTTATATACTAGTTTGTCTACTGGAGCTCTCTCTGTTCTTGGAGAAACTCATGTTCTCTCTTAACTTCTCCCTCCTCTTCCTCAGAACTTCTAAATAAAACCTGTTTTAATTCACTGCTTGTCATTTTCTGAAATTCTTTTCTGAG
Organism: Crocidura indochinensis; assembly: GCA_004027635.1. Lineage (NCBI taxonomy): Eukaryota > Metazoa > Chordata > Mammalia > Eulipotyphla > Soricidae > Crocidura > Crocidura indochinensis. Next base: position 8,317 of record PVKC010038397.1, read on the forward strand.
AGAAAGGCAATAGGCCTGCAAGGCCTAGTTAAGGTTTGAGACAGATTTTCCTTTCTTGCAGAGTAAGGCCCACACCCCTAGATCTCCCCGCTACTTCTCTGGGTGGCAAAGGTGGAGAGAGAAAACAACGGATTACCTTCTCAGGGCTGCCACTTTCTCCCCACACTTCACATAAGTCACTTGAATAGCCCCACCAGCATCTACGGTTTAGGACTGACTGCCCTTTCCTGCAAAGAGCAAGGCCCACAGTTCTAAAACTCCTCAGCCATTCCCTGGGTGACCAGAGGTGAAGAAAAAACAGTAGCTGTTTTTTTGAGACTTCCACCTCTTTCCTTCCCATTTCCCATAAGTCGCCTTGGTATTTCCACTGGCATAAATGCTTTCAGGGACTTTTAAATTTTGGTCTATATCATTCTGTATAGATCCATTTTCTAGTTTATTTAAATCTGTTGTAGTAACTAAGCATCTTACTGACAAGTATGTGTGATATTTTATCATATACTTTCCCACCACCAATAATGCATCTTTTTCTTGTCATCAAAACTTTGCATTTGAAATTTTCAGCTCTTCTAGTCAATCCAATTAATTGTACTGCATATGATCTATTGGACTTTTCTTAAAGTATATTTTCAGCAAATATTCGTTGCACTAAGCATCAGGAGCTTTGGGCATCTTTGCTAACTTACCTGATTTAAGCTAAGCAGATGATCTGGTGATAGTCAAATGATTAATATAATTTGCTGCTCTTTATCCCTTCTATTGTTAATAACTGACAAACTGTCAAAAGAAATATCTTTCCTGAAACATGTAGTAATTAAGGGGAGTAATTATTTTGAGCAGTTTGCATGCTTTTAAATTCCTTATATTTAAATAAAACAAGTCCAGAAAGTCTAGTCTAACTATTGTCTTTAGTAGATGTTTATTTACTTATTTTTGGATGACAGTCCCTGAGATAGGGACGATTATTATTATTAGGTTAAAAATGAAATACTTGAGGTATAGAGAGAAATTTGATTTTTCATCTTATTCACAGAAATTAGTGAGGAACAGAATTATGTATTTACCTGTCTTTTCTACAGTTTTCTCATCTTACCCAAAGGTTTTCAGAATATATGATTTTAAATTTCGTTATATTTACATTTTATTTGATTATCGTTCTTCTTTATATGCTATCCTTCTGAAATACTTGAACTCTCAAATACGAGTGAGAATATAAGAAGATTGTTACTGCTTATGCAGGTCATACATAGTTATACATTCATGCCAAGTATATTAAATAACTTTTAGAAACAAACTGAAATGTCTAAATTAGATTTAAATGTACTTGCTAAAAGCTTTTGCTTGCTTTTCTTTTATCGAAACTGTTCCTCAGAATAATTAAAAAAAAATCTTCTAAAGGTCCAAGTTGCAGTTACTTTCTCTTCACTTTAAAATGCTGCTAACAAGAACACACATGCCAGATTTCACTTAATTGCGTTTTTATGGTCTAACCATTAAAAATCTAAAAAAAAAAAGTAGCTTAATGGAAACATTGACACAAATGTCATTACACTGGCTCCAATGTGCTACTATCATAAAGTATTCATCTTCTACATGTGCCTGTTTTCATAGAATACTTTTGACGAGGTAATGGAAAAATTAATGTCGCAATGGAGAATTTGATTCTATATGCATAGTTTTCAGTACTTCAGAACTGTGTATGTTTACATCATCAAGGTTCTTATTTGGAATTAAGTTTATTATAAACTTTATAGCATTTTAAACAATTTTACAGCTAACAATATTATTGCTATTCCCAATTTTCAAAGTTTTCTCATCTCTTTGACAAGAATACATGTTATGTGTCCGGTAGCAGACTACTTACATTCAATTGTAGTAACAAAGAATTTTAGGATTTAAGTTATTTTTATATACAAATTTTAACACATGGTCTATTATATGATATGGTGAAAAAGTTGAGTCTGAAATAATAAATGTAAAATCCTTATAATGATCATCATTGTTATCATCAATGTTAAGGCATCCTTTGGTAAGTGCAGAGAAATTGGCCTAAATGAATAGTTTTTAGAACAAGAAGGAAGTAAGTTGTGACAACTGAGATAGCAAGAGGGATATTGGGATAATTTAAGCTTGAAAGATTATTTTTCTTCTACATATTAAATATATGTTTAGATGTATAAAATAAAGGTAAATAATTTAATGATTTTTTTCTGAGACTATCACTAATGCCTGACAAATTTAGCCATTCTTCAAACTCATTTATGAAATGAGAAAAAATATGTACTTGTCCTCTAAACTTTTATCTCATTCATTTTAGAATTTTAGGATGAATTTGAGAGCATTGACTTTTAACTATAAAACTCTAAAATGGAGGTAATGATCACATCCATCTGATACGGTTGCTGGAAAGTGTCAGAGTTATTAATGTGATTTTAATAAAATGTGCTCCTGTTATAATTTTAATAATTATAAAGCCTTTGAAGTTATTTTGTGACAAAGCCAAGAATGATAGACTTAGGTTCTCATCTTGGTTTCTTATTAAATGGTGTTAAGCTAAGTTTCTCTGTTCTTGGAGGCTTGATCTTCTTGAGTAAGGGTTAGTCCAATAATTTGAAATTTTTCTGCAGCCTTTATGGAAAAAAGTGACTTATGCATAAATTATCAAGCTTAATTGAGGAAACTCAATGAATGGGAACTATTATATTTACAAAAATCAGTTTAAATTAGGTGATTAAGGACACTATGTCTTTACAAAATAACATTATTTCATTCAACAATATAAAGACTAAAGGTCAGTGTTCTCAGAAACTCATGTAGTTCAACATTACCTTTTAGCCAAAAGAAATATATTACAGAGTAAGTGGTTGTAAATGCTATGTTTTATTTATATATGATGAGGGTGTTGTGAATTCTGGAGACACATTTTAAATATCATGTGTGAGGGCTTTCTTGTTTCATACCTTATAAAATGTACTCATTTTAAATGTCTCTAAGTGCATGTAAGCATGTATTAAAATAGCCCCAAGTACTTGTAATAAGCTATATCTTCTCGATCAAACCATTCTTTCTTTTCTACTTTTTTTTTTAATCCTCACTCAGGCTTTTATTTTTGATGAGATTCACAGAATTATGTTTAAAGAATCACCTCTTATCTATAAATGAGGAAACTATAACTTGACAAAGGAAAGTGATTTGTGTATGGCTACCTAGTAAATTATTGGTAGAATCCTAGTCCCTTTTCTCTAAGCCAGTACATGAAAAATAATAACTGGATTCAGGCAAAATAGCAACTTTATAGTTTAAGATAGCTATGAAGTGACCCTCATCCATATGTATGATTTACAATCAATAGGTTAAAAAAGAGGATTTCATAGTAAAGGCTGACCCATATGATGCAGTTGTATATGATATGCAATGAATACCATGATCTTAAATGTTGTAATAATTTTCTAAGGTTGAATCAGAAAGGAAAGGTACCAGATAGGACCAAGGAATAAGATGGTAGAATCAAAGTTAGAAAAGCAGGGCCCTGGGGCTGGAGAGATGGTACAGCTGTAGGGTACTTGCCTTGCACACAGCTGACCAAGGACAGGTTTGAATCCTAATACCCCAATCTCCAAAATAATATATAATTGCATTTAATCAGTCTTTTCATGATGTGAGATTGTTTCAGGAAGATGAACTCAAGTTTTTGAAAACTTATATAAGGAATTGCGTGTGTTTAAGCAGTGGTCCTCAAACTACAGCCCGCGGGCCACATATTGTATTTGTTCCCGTTTTGTTTCTTCACATCAAAATAAGATATATGCAGTGTGCATAGGAATTTGTTCGTAATTTTTGTTTTCACTATAGTCTGACCCTCCAGTGGTCTGAGGGGCAGTGAACTAGGCCCCTGTTTAAAAAGTTTGAGGACCCCTGGTTTACAGGGTCCTAGTCAGTTCACCTACAGTATAGGATCTGACTTTTTGAGGCAATGGCACAAAAAATTGGTAAACATAAAAGGTTTTTGGATACACAATGACCAAAAATGAATTCAAGTGGAATGCATAATGAATCTTAGGTGTTTCTGGTAGTTTTCTTAGGAATAAAGGGGTTTGAGGAGTAAATTTAAGAAGCCATTCTTTAAGATTGTACTGAAGTCTATACAGTTAGCAGCAGTACTTAGAAAAGAAATTAAGGCAGACACGTGTGCCCTGAACAGGCGCACAGATGGTAACTTAGTATTCCTAGTAGGCATAGGCAGAGGCTGTATCTTAGACTCAATATTTTATTTGTCTAATAACTCTCAGTACCCTTATCCAGATTAGACTCAAATGTCTCTGTTGGGTCTCCTCGCATGTCTGCACTTTAGAAACATGGATTTTAAAAAATAAGGGTTTAAAGACTATGATGAGCCATAACTTTGAAATGTATTAATTGCCACTAAACAATTTTTACATCTATTTTCATTTTTTCCTTTGCTACATTAAAGTGATTTTTTTTTGCTGTGTGTGTGT
>PVKC010038398.1:0-12774 GCA_004027635.1 Crocidura indochinensis
AAATAGCCAGGAGTAACCCCTGAGCACCACTGGGTGTAACCCAAAAACAAACAAACAAAAAAAGGCTATAAAACCCAATTTTTTAGTAAAGTATTTATAATCCTTTTTTGTTTTGATTTTTGGGTCGCACCCAGTGATGCTCAGGGGTTACTCCTGAGCTATGCACTCAGAAATCACTCCTTGGGGGTTTTGGGGACCTTATGGGACGCCAGAGGATCAAACCACAGTCCATCCTAGGCTAGCGCAGGCAAGGCACACTCCTTACTGCTTATGGTACCATTCTAGCCCATATAGTCCATTATTAAAGAGCATTCTTGTCTGTTATGGGGCTACTACTGGACTTGTCCAGGGTTACCCCCTGACTCTTCACTCAAGAAACCATATGGATGCCAAGGATTAAACCGGGGTTGGCTGCATGCAAGGCAAATGCTTTACCCACTGTACTATCACTCTAGCATAAGAATATTAACACTCTATATATTTACCTGTTCAATTAGATGATTTTCAGATTCTTGTGTGGAGATACTATTTGATACCACAGCAGCTGAACAAATCATTTCAACAATATCTGGCTAAAATAAATTAAGAAAAAATAGACAAGTCAAAAAAAATAGACAAGTCATCACAATAATTGTAGTTATCATGGAAACAATAATATATTATCTATAATCATAAGAATACTATCTCCAAAAGTTATTCAAAATGCTACTTGCATTCACAAAACATTATTTCTTTTTTGTTTGTTAGGGGGCCACACCTGCTGACATTCAGGAGTTACTCCTGGCTCTGCACTCAGAAATTATTCCTGGCAGGACTATGGGACCATATAGGATGCTGGGATTGAACTTGAGTTGGCTGTATGCAAAGCAAACACACTATCCACTGTTCTATCACTCTGGCCCTTTAAAACATTATTTATGAAAAATAACAGATAGTTATACTGTCTACCTTCCAAATGCTCCCTTCAAATGAGAACTTGTATACTCTAACTTCCTTGCTGCTATCATTTCCCCTTCTATTTCCTTTACCACTGCAGACTCATCAAAAGTTTCTGTTGCTATGCAGAACATTTTTTTGTTTGTTTGTTTTTTTGGGTCACACCCGGCAGTGCTCAGGAGTTACTCCTGGCTCCATGCTCAGAAATTGCTCCTGGCAGGCACGGGGGACCATATGGGGCACCGGGATTCGAACCGATGACCTTTTGCATGAAAGGCAAACGCCTTACCTCCATGCTATCTCCCGGGCCCCAGAACACTTTCTTTTGATGAGTTTGTCTTATACCAGTCAGTATATAAATAACTCTACCTAGGGCCATGATAGGATATAGTCAACACTTCTGAGCTGTATTGTGGATAAGAAAGGAAAATCTGCTCTCTATCTAGTAGGGGAGTGAAAATGTTAAGAAAAAAAGGGAATGAGTAAAAAATGAAGAAATCAGGACTTCTCTATTCCCATTATCTTCCTTTTTAATTACTATGGACTCCATTAGACCACTTGCCATCTTCAACCTGCTGTGAAACTTCACTTCTCAGCTTTTATCTGTGTTATTCACATGTGTTAAGCTAAAGCATAGTTAACTGCTTTTCATTTCATTTAATATTTTTAAAAACTTTCAGTGAGTATAAGGACTTACATTATATTTTATTTGAGGAGTGATTATTTTGGGTCAAACCTATTGATGCTAAGGGACTATTCCTCACAAGAGTTGCATTTTTACCCCTCTTTTTTTTTTTTTTTTTTTTTATAAATTGGATCACACCTGACAGTGCTCTCTGTGAGACCATATGTGATGCTGGAAATTGAACAATGATCAGCTACATATAAGGCAAACACCCTATCTATTGTACTATTTTCTTTGATATTTCTTTTATTCTTCAATATGAATATTATTACATAAGATTTAATTTGCATTTAAGTTACATACAAGTTCTGTTTAAAAAGATGTGAAATGATCATCAGTAATTCTTTCATTTGTGCTCTATTAATTAATTTTGGGGTGGTAGGGCCAGACCTGGCAGTGCTCACTGATCCCTGAGAGTAGAGCTTACTACTGGCTCTGCTCTTAGGGATCACTCTTGGAAGGCTTATGGAACCATATGGGTGTCAGGGAGCAAACTTGGGTTGGCCACATTCAAGGCAAGTGCCCTAATTCCTGACTATATTTTGTATCCATTCACATAAGTATAAAAAAAAGGAAAAGTTTAAAGCATAACTTTAGACTATGTAGTGAAAGATCTAAAAGAAATGGTGAATTCATCATTTTTCTTTACTTCAAGCTTCTGAGTAAACCTATTTTTTAATATGTTAAAAATAAATTATGCAAACATGCCTAATGATACTTTTCAATAGATATACCATAAAAAAATGCCCATTTCTGGGGGCCCGGGAGATAGCATGGAGGTAAGGCATTTGCCTTTCATGCAAAAGGTCATCAGTTCGAATCCCGGTGCCCCATACGGTTCCCCGTGCCTGCCAGGAGCAATTTCTGAGCATGGAGCCAGGAGTAACCCCTGAGCACTGCTGGGTGTGACCCAAAGACCAAAAAAAAAAAATGCCCATTTCTAAATATGGAAGAATATAGTATTTAAAAACCAGTTATCTTAGTATCTGTTGTATTATCAAATATTTAGTAAAACATTTTGATTTAATAAATTATAAAGTTGTCTTTCCTGCCAAGGACATTCAGTTTCAGTAAATTGACTTAGAATGTACTGAATGACTATCAAAATACAGTGATGATGGAACAGAGTAGTACAAGTATATTTTATCTGGTGTTGTAACAATATTAACATTTAGGTAGGGCATTTGCCTGACATGTGGCCAACTCATTTAAATTGACAAAGTGACAAATGAAAAATATTATTATATTTAAAAACACTATTTTTTCAGACCAGAGTGATAGCACAGTGGGTAGGACATTTGCCTTGCATGTGGTCGACCTGTGTTAGATTCAGGTCCTATATGATCTCTTGAGCTTGCCAGGAGTCATTTCTGAGAGCAGATCCAGGAATAACCTCTGAGCAGCACCAGAGTGCCTCTCCCTGCCACAACCAGTGATTCACAGGGCTTACTCCTGGCAGGATTTACTCCCAGCAGTTCTTAGGGACTATATGGGGTTCTACACACATTGTACTAACACTCTGCCCCCCTCAATTTAAGTTAATGAATCACAAAGTAAGTTGCTTTATACTGAAATGATATTTTGATAAATGCATTAAATAAATAATTTTCTGGAACTGAACCTAGTAATATGCTGCAAATTTTGCTAAGTTCCATATTCAATGTGTTATAGAATCTTTTAGAACTCTAAAAATGTTTTTATGATTATACATTTGCCTCTGCCCTTTAAGAATAATTGTAGTGGGCCGGAGAGATAGCACAGTGGTAGGGTGTTTGCCTTGCACACAGAAGGATGGGGGTTTGAATCTCAGCATCCCATATTGTCCCCTAAGCCTGCCAGGAGCGATTTCTGAGCAGAGAGCCAGGAGTAACCCCTGAACGCTGCCAGGTGTGACCCAAAAATAAAAATAAAAAGAATAAAAAAAAGAATAATTGTAAGGGGTTGGAAAGACAGTATAGTGGGTATGGTGCTTGCTCATAAATTTTTTTCTACAAAATACTATTCAGCAGATGGAAATAATATCTCACTTTAATTAAAAAGATATATGTACATCCATACCCATTATCACTCAGTATAATAGTAAGGATATTAAAGCAACTCAAATTTTTATTAGGAGATAAAAAAAAAACAGAATATATACACATGGGGCCGGAGAGATAGCATGGAGGTAAGGCATTTGCCTTGCATGCAGAAGGTCGGTGGTTCGAATCCCAGCATCCCATATGGTCCCCTGAGCCTTGTATACAATGGAATATTATGCAAGAAAAATAAAGTCATGCATTTCACAGCCACTTAGGTGGAAGTAAAGGGTATCATGCTGAATGAAATAAGCCAGAGGCAGGACAAATACAAAATAATCTCACTGATCTGTACTGTACAGTCAAGAGCATAGGCAATATTTATTGGTAATACACTTTGAATACTGTATTATAGTCTTGAGAGTGCTAGGTTGGGGGAATGGGGCATAGTTAATGATTAGATTGATTAGAATTGACATAGCGGGGCCTGGGAGATAACATGGAGGTCTTTCATGCCTTTCATGCAAAAGGTCATCGGTTCGAATCCCAGTGCCCCATATGGTCCCCCGTGCCTGCCAGGAGCAATTTCTGAGCATGGAGCCAGGAGTAACCCCTGAGCACTGCTGAGTGTGACCCAAAAACCAAAAAAAAAAAAAAAAAAGAATCGACATAGCAACATAGGAGGAAGGTCTGGAACACATGGGTAGTTGTCAAGGAAGGTAGCAGTATACACAAAAATCATAACTTTCAACCAACAAAATGTGATAAGTAGAAAAAACGAAGTTTGGATCAGAGGTGACACAGGGACAGCAGTGGAGCATCATAGGTCCTTGAGAGGTGGTGGTGTACAGTAACTTTGCTCTTCAATACCATAAACCTGAAAACTACTGTAAACCTGTTATTTAAACTAGAAAAAACTTTTAAAAAATAATGATTTACTCTTTTTTTTTTTCTTTCGATTTTTGGGTCACACCCGGTAGTGCTCAGGGATTACTCCTGGCTCCATGCTCAGAAATTGCTCCTGGCAGGCACGGGGGACCATATGGGGCACCGGGATTCGAACCAATGACCTTTTGCATGAAAGGCAAACGCCTTACCTCTGTGCTTTCTCTCGGGCCCCAATGATTTACTCTTTAATGTGGCTAACTACTAAATTAATTCCAGAATAATATAAAACAAATATAGACTATGAGGAAATATATAGGGACCAAAGAGATAGTACATTAAGTGTTTGATCTCTATAACCACATATGGGCTCCAAGCACACCAGGAGTGATCTCTTAGCAAAGAGCCAGGAGTAAATTCTGAACATAGTTGTGTGGCTTAAAAACAAAACAAAATAAAAAACAAACTGAAAAGATATATCCAAGTCTCTATGCTCCTTTACTACATCTATGTCAGAAAAGTGACAATATTTTAGTGTATTCTCTTTGCTTAACTTACCTCAGAATTAATATTTCTACTCGTATCCTCATAAGAGCTACACTTAGATCCATTAATCACTTCCTTCCAAGCTTTGGTTTGACTGGACTCTTTTTGGAAACTTGGTTTTTCTGCAATAGAGGTCTCTGAATTATAGGAAGATTCATCAAAGTATCTTTCAGATTTAACTGGAGAATATGATTATTACAACAACAAACTTCTAAAATAAAACACCAAGAATTTAACCAAACTGTGACACTTCCTGTGACTCCCTACACTTCACATTTTCCCCATTCCTTTAACCTGCCTCTTTATCACTATGTGCTCCACCATTGATGGCGGAGATCATCTCTTTCATACTTACTCCTATACATTTGCTCATAATAACATAGATAATTCAAATTCTTCTAGGTATGTTGTCTAGCACATATAATGCTTTAAGGAAGGGTGATATTAAAAGAAAGGTAGACTTGCCACAAAATTTGATTTTATCATTCCTTTATAATGGTCATATTAATATTAATATTTTATGTATATAGAATATCTGTAAATAGAAATATCTAAAGTTAATTGCCTAAATTGAGGTTTTTCTTATAAATGGGCTATTTTATTTTTTGTCCCCCAATTCACAATACAGACCAGGCAAAGGGCCTGTGTTGAGGTGTATATAGGGTGCATTTACTGTACCTCCTCTTTCTATACAGTCACTGTAAAGAACACAGCCTGTGGGAAGAATTGGGAGGCCTTATCTTTTCTTTTCTTTTCTTTTTTTGATTTTTGAACATATATATAATTATAAAATCCTTCACCAGTGCAACATTCCCATGACCAATATCCCAAGTATCCTTCCTCCCAACCCCACACCGGCCTGTACTCTAGACAGGCTTTCTACTTCCCTCATTCAGCCACATTTTATCATGATAGTTCTCAGTTACTGAGAAATGGATTATTTTAAACAATAGTTAATTTTATTACTATTATCATTACTTTGGGTTATGGGACCAGACCACAACTGAGGTAGTCAGGAATGGTTACCACCTGGGGCCCCTGCAAAAAAAATTATGCATTCTATTCCATTGGACTATATGCCCACCACATTGTTATTTTAAAGTAACGCATTATCCTACTAGATATAAAAAATTATCTGTTAAGGGATTTTCAGCATTGCATTCGAGGGTGGGAACGGTATAAGGGAATTTAATAGACTACATAGTGTAGGGGGCTGGAGAGATAGCATGGAGGTAAGGCATTTGCCTTGCATGTGGAAGGTTGATGGTTCAAATTCCGACATCCCAGATGGTTCCCTGCCAGGGGCAATTTCTGAGTGTAGAGACAGAAGTCACCCCTGAGCGCTGCCGTGACCCAAAAACCAAAAAAAATAAAATAAAATAAAAAAAGACTACATAGTCTAGATAAAATAATTTAAATTTATATGTTGCCTGTTAAACAAAACTTAACCTGCAATTAAAAGTAGTGTTAACAAAATTATTTCTAAAATTCAAATACTTCTCTCAAGATAAGGTTTATAATAGTAAATCAGGAGTTGAATAACATCTTCATTTTAAAGTGTTACTGCAACCTTCCCTCAAACCCAACAGAATTAGGATGCCTCACCTTTTAAGCTTTTGTTTTCCTCTTCATTCATTACTGATTCATTCCTTTTAAATTTTCTTGCAGGTTTAAAGTCACAAGACAGAAAACAATTTGTAAATAACTGCAAAAATTACACATTTTTATTTTTAATTTTTATATTAGGAAAAAGTTCAATAAATAAGTATATATGCTACAAGTTCAAACTATAACTCATACCTATAAAGTTAATCTAAAAGTAAGAATATCCATAAAGTGTACATTTTATTGAGTTGTATAGATATAAATGTAAATTTATTTATTTATCACCCAATATCATACCCAAGTAAGTGCAAAGAAAATATTACCTTTTTCAGTTTAGCATGAGCCAAATCTTGTGCAGCAGTTGACAGAAGTGTTTCCACTCCCCCCTTCTTTGTCCACATCATCAGTCTTTCAGTAGGAGGGGCAAGTTCCAAAACCATGAGTGTGTCCGCAAAGGAAGTAAGTTGTTTATGCATAATTTTGCTACTGATCTCCTTGACTGGATCTATGAGCAACTTTCTTTTTTTACTTTTTCTTTTCCCTGAAATGTCTTAATATACAAAATAAGCACAAATGTAGATAAACCATTATTAATAGTATTTTAAACCAAAGAATTTCAATTAAAATTAAAAAATTGAAACAACAAAATAAATAAGCACAAATGTGTACCACCTCATAAAATGGATGTGTACCACACACAGCTAGAGAGGATCACAGACAGCAGAGTTGCCAGGTACATGTGGTACACTGGTGCTTCAAACTTGTGACTACACTTGAAAGGCTCTAAGTTCCCACACTATTCCTCTAGGTCAGTGGTGGGCAACCTTTTTTTCAACTGAGCCAAATCTCACCAAAACTACAATTGAAATTTATTTTGAGAGCCATATTTTTAAAACCAAAAATACATAGAATGGTACACTGTTTTTAGTTTCAATAAGTTTTTATTGAGAATATTCTGCATGCATGTATCCACATAGGTTGGGAGGAACAAATAACACAACTAATAAAACAAAAACTTTAGAACGATATTATTTATCAATAACGTTAAATTCTGTAAAATTTACCTTACAATGTAGAGAAAACTACATCCTGACAATGACTGACAAAGTCACAAACAGTAATGTGAACATTGGCCTTGTATATCCTTGGATAGTTTGAGTAAGTCAGGTTTGTATGTTGTTTTTAATTTTAGGCATAGTTCCAGATTTTCATAGATGAGGCAATTTCTCAATTTACTCTTGATTAGATTCATGACTGAAATGATTGTTCGCATAAATATGTAGACCCGAACAAGGAAAGAACAGCAAATGCTAGTTTTTTTAGTTGATTATATGAGTCAGGAATACTATTCCAGGTGTTAAGAATCAACATATCTGGGCCCGAGAGATAGCATGGAGTTAAGGCGTTTGCCTTTCATGCAAAAGGTCATCGGTTCGAATCCCGGTGTCCCATATGGTCCCCCGTGCCTGCCAGGAACAATTTCTGAGCATGGAACCAGGAGTAACCCCTGAGCACTGCCGGGTGAGACCCAAAAACCAAAAAAAAAAAAAAAAAAGAATCAACATATCTTCCTTCTCCAGGTCTTTCAAAGTAGACCACTTGTGCTGTGAACTAAGTACACATTTGTGTTTCTCCAATCTTTCTAAATTAGCACAAAGACATTCAAATTCCGAGCCCCACAGTTTTTTGTTTTTAAATCCAGCAATTGCATTTCAAAGTTGCCAATGCCGATATTAAAGGGAGAAAAATTGAATTCAGTTACAGTGCCATCCAGAGGATTTTTAACAAAGGCCAATGGCACTTTGTTGTTTCTGAAATCCTGAAACCTCTTGAGAAAAGCTTCCCTTATATTTAAAAGTGCTGTTCTAAAATAGGTAATGTCAATATCAGAATTATTTTCTTGGTGATGTTCCAACAGGCTTGGAAAGTGAATCAAAGTTTCTCTGTCAAAATCTTGAACAAAAACAGAAATTTGTTTTCAAATGAAATAACTTCTAACATCGAAAAAATTGTGTTCCCTTTCCCCTGTAGTTTATGATTAAGCTGATTTATATGTGAAGTAACATCCACCATGAAATACAGTTTTTGAATTCACTGATCGTTTGTTTATTCTGAATAGTGAACACCTTCTGAGGGCAGCAGACAGAGAGAGCATGCTGCCTCAACACCTCTGTGTCACACAGAAAGTCATGCCCCCATACCACATGACCCAACTGGAGCTGTGTGGAGCCAGCCACTGGGGCTGCACGCAGGGCACGCACTGACAAAGGCTAGGAGCAGAGTCCTGACTCCTGGAGCGGCTGCCCAGCACACAGAAGAGCCGCATCAAAAAAAGCGTAAAGAGGAGATAGCATGGAGGTAAGGTGTTTGCCTTTCATGCAAAAGGTCATCGGTTCGAATCCCGGTGCCCCATATGGTCCCCCGTGCCTGCCAGGAGCAATTTCTGAGCATGGAGCCAGGAGTAACCCCTGAGCACTGCCGGGTGTGACCCAAAAACCACAAAAAAAAAAAAAAAAAAAAAAAAAAAAAGCGTAAAGAGTCGAATGCGGCTCGCAAGCCACCACTTGCTGACCACTACTCTAGATACAAGAGGGGGATTCTAGCTGTAAACTGAGAAAATGTAGATCAGAGAGCATATTGTGAGAGAAGTCAATTAATTTGGACCATACACAATGATACTCAGAATTTACTCTTAGCTCTCTGTTCAGAGATCACTTCTGACTGTTCTTGGGGTGGGTTTAGGGTTAGGGGAGAAGGGAACTATATTTAGTGTTACAGATTGAACTGGAGCTTCCTGCTTGCAAGGCAAGTGTATTAACTTTTATACTATCTCTTTGGACTCTTCCTGCATCTAAGCCCCTCAGAGGATTTAGATTCAAGAGTAATTGAATTAATTTTATCAGGTAGAAAGCTTTTCCTTAGCAAAGATGCATGCATGGAGTGGGAAGTTTAGGTTTCTCAGAATGGGTTAAGATCAGATGTAAGACATAATAGAAGGAGTTAGAACCTTTAGTAAAATCCTGTAACATGACAAAATTTTAGATGAGTTGGCTGTGAGATAATCTGGAGGCTATAAAGGCTATATTTGTGAGCACCACAAACTGATGTAGCAAATAAGAGGTTTCCTTCTATCTGCCATATCCCTCCTCCCAAGTTTTAATATTACACAACTTAGAGTAGGTAGAGGAGTTATGAAAATTGAAATTGTTGGAGATGGCACTAGAGGTAAGGTGTCTGCCTTGCAAGCGCTAGCCCAGGAAGAACCGCGGTTCAACCCCCTGGCGTCCCATATGATTCCCCCAAGCCAGGGGCAATTTCTGAGCGCTTAGCCAGGAGTAACCCCTGAGCAGAAAACGGGTGTAGACAAAAAAAGAAAATTGAAATTCTTGACAGCAATATAATTGAGGTTCAGAGTTGAATTTTGTAAAGAAAATAAATTAGAATGCTTTATTTCTTGCATGCTTGATTCTGTAAACTGAATTTCATTTCAATTATGTTACAACCAAGATGTTAAACAGTCTAGTTACTATATCAATTTCTTATACCTAAAAAATGCTTGAAGTCAAATATTAAAGGTCATAGTTCCTCTCCTCCAGTCCTTTTTATTGTGTCCTATTTGTGGGGGGACACACCCAGTGATGCTCAGGGGTTACTCCTGGCTCTGTGCTTAGAAATTGCTTCTGACTTGGGGGACTATATGGGGCACTGGGGATCAGTTGCTTGCAAGGCAAATGTCCTACTGCTGCATCACTGCTTCAGCCCCTGTTTCCAATATTTTTATTTATTTTTATGTTTATTTACCTTCCTGATCAGACATTAAGCTTAAAAAAAAAAAACAGATGTGGGGCCTGAGCGATAGCACAGCGGTAGTGCATTTGTCTTGCACGAGGCCAACCCAGGACTGACTAGGATTTGATCCCCAACATCTCATATGGTCCCTCGAGCCTGCCGGGGCAATTTCTGAGCACAGAGCCAGGAGTGGCTGAAAATTCTGAGGCCTCGGAATGCCTGGAACAGATTCCACCTTTCTGCTTGAAAGCATAACAATCTACAGCCAAGCTCAAAACCCTCCTTCAGAAGCAGCCCAGCTTAATCTTATTAAATTTCCAAGCCACCAAATTTGTTCTAAATCTATAGGTACTGGATCATATGACCACTAGTGACCATGCAAAGCCTCAACATTTTGTAGTAGTGTCAACCAAATAGGATCATAGCATATCTGTGGAAAAATTACACAGAAGACCACCAAGATCACCAAGCCAAAAGGGTAACGCAGAAGAAGGCTCAACCTGTACAAACCACAACCCACAATTCTTAGTAATAATTATTTCAGGTTGGCCCCTATTGACCTAAGTTTTGATAATTCCATTTGCTTTTGTGTTATAACAAACAAAATGAAATAAATTTGCTTATGCCCGCAATGGGGCAGACTAGGGTGAAGGTAAACTGGAGACAAGGTTGGAAGGAAGGGCACAATGGTGGTAGGACTGATGTTTAAGTAATTAATTCCTGAAACAATTGTATTTTGAATAACATGGTAAATCATATTATAATAAAAATTTAACATTGCAAAAGCTTTTTAAAAATAAAAATAAAAACTCTAACCTGAAATATCAATTGGTTCAAGGGAAAATCCTTCCTCTTCATTTGACCATGTGATTCCATTCATTTCCTCATTTATATGAAGACATATATTCCCTGGGTCTGGTTCTATTAATCAATATTGTCATAAAATAATTATTTTAAAATTGTTATAAGCTAAAGGACTAGTTAGAATATAAAGTAAAAGATAAATTAACTCAAGGTTTATATTGCTAATCTAGGGGCATACTTAGTTGAATTCTTGAATTGAATTGACTTCTTAGGATTGTGTACTTAGAGAAACCAGTATCTCTAACTACAGAAACCTGACAGCAACAACCATGATTGTGAAGAGCTTTTACTGGGAACACAGAGAAAGACTTCGGGATTGGACAACCTAGTATGCCTGGAACCTGGGATCAGTCTAATGCCAGACTATTTCACGGGTAAGGTCACCCTGTTTTTAGGCCAAAGATTTCTCCCATATGTTGCTGTGCCTATGCAAACAACAATTGCCACACACACACATACACACACACACACACATACACACACACACCTTTTTATTGCATTTTTTTATCTTTTTTTTATTGTGTAAACACTGCATTTTAATAAAGTAATAATAAAAAAAAGGTATGATCCAAGCAATGTTCAGTAGTAAGCATGAAGAAATAATTTTTATGCATATTTTTTTTGTCCCCAGTTTCCAATACAGACCAGGCAAGGGTCTGGGTTGAGGTGTATATAGGGTGTGTTTACTGTACCTCCTCTTTCTATATGCATTTCTTTATCTTTAAGAAAAAGAGCTTACTAAACCTTCTGCTACTGTATTAATTACTTTATTGGAGATACAATACTTTTCTTTTTTTGGGGGGGGGCCACACCCGGAGACGCTCAGGGGTTACTCCTGGCTATTCGCTCAGAAGTCGCTCCTGGCAGGCACGGGGGACCATATGGGGAACCGGGGGATCGAACCGCGACCCGTCCTAGGTTAGCGCAGGCACCTTACCTCCAGCGCCACCGCCCGGCCCCTGAGATACAATAATTTTCACAAATATACTTGCTACTGAACTTTTTATTCTCTTCCATTTTATTTTATTTTATTTTGGTTTTTGGGCCACACCCAGTGACCACTCAGGGGTTACTCCTGGCTATGAGCTCAGAAGTCGCTCCTGGCTTGGGGGACCATATGGGGAACCGGGGATCGAACCTCGGTCCATCCTAGACCAGCACAGGCAAGGCAGGCATCTTACCTCCAGCGCCACCGCCCGGCTCCCACTTCTTCCATTTTATTTTTTAGTTTTTCTATTTTCTTTCTATATTTTTTAAATAACTTTGCTTTCTGTCATCTTGAAACAAATGTATTATGATCAGTTATATCAGCTATGTGATACACTTTCTTTTTGTTTGTTTTTATTTGTTTTGGGGGGCCACACCCATTTGATGCTCAAGGGTTACTCATGGCTAAGCGCTCAGAAATTGCCCCTGGCTTGGGGGGACACTGGGGGATCGAACTGC
>PVKC010038399.1:0-12763 GCA_004027635.1 Crocidura indochinensis
GCCACTGCCCGGGCCCCACTAATACGATTTTTATTGCGAATATTGGGTAAGCGAAATCCCTTTTGCTGCCCTGCCTCACCCCGACTTTGCCTCCTGCGGCCTCCAGGTAAATTGAGTTTGAGACCCCTGCCATACACAAAGCAGATATAGATTCAATCTCCAGCTTCCCATATCATGACCCAGATAACATTGCAGAGGCAGAACTAAGCCCTGAGCATTACTGGGTCAGTGTCAAACCCACAAATTAATTAAATAATAAATTTTGGGGTTCTTTTTACCTTCAATCTTACTCCACCCATTGTCTTTGACCTGATTTAGACTGCTAGTCCATATTAATTTTTTCATGAATATTGATAATTAAATTAAAGGTTGATTTGGACCAGATCAATGAATAATTTGACTTTATTAAGTGTTGCGAGGGTAAAGTAACAAATAAATATGCTTTGTTTTCCAAAGCCTATGTAAAAATATGTTAAGATGTAACATGTTAAGATATGTAGCATGTAAACATTTGTTAAGATAGCTGTATTAGTTTTATTTAGTTGTTCTTATAAATTATTTAAAACTTTTAGATACAATTGTGACATGTTTTTACTAGCCTAAAATCAAGATGGAGAATGACCTGTAATTTCTAATGAATGTTCCAGAAAAGAATTGTTTATCCTGCTTTATCTGTTTTTTTTCTCCCATATGTCCTACCTCCCTTCATATTTCTTGTTCTTTGATAACAGATTGAGCCCTCATAGATGTCATCTATTTATTTTGATTCTTCTTATGAAATCTCTTTAGATTACTTTCTGTAGAGATATTATAGTTAGGTGCTTGACTTGCGTGTAGCTATCTCTATTTAATCTCCAACACCCTATATGATCATGCAATCTTTTCAGAAGTCATTTTTGAGCACCATTGATTGTGACCTCCCCCAAAATGCTCTTGAAAACATCATACTCACATGCATTTCTCAGCAGTGTACTTTCCCAGTAGTAAAGTATTTTTTCATTTACAACTTTATTATCTGCAACCTTGATCTATTTTGTCATGTTTCCTAACATGTCAATTGCTTCCAGTTATGAAGAACAATTATTGAGAGAAACATTTTTCCACTCACCATGTCAATCCCTTTAATTGTTGGAAAATAGTTTTTCTTATGATGTCCTGATAAGATTTTTAGTCGAATCAAAAACTGATAATTCTAGTTGAAAGTGGGGAAAAATAACAACAAACTGCCAATAAACTTAATTGCTTTTAATATTAGAGTATATAAAATATGAAACACAATGAGAGAAGGCTAGACCTAGTAATGATTCCATTAATTAAAAAATATAAATGTTTATTATCAATAAAGTCATAGAAGTTTTTAACTACTGTATATTCTAAAAGATATCTTTTATTTAATAATTTTATTAACATTTTTTTTGTTTTTGGGCCACACCCGTTTTACACTCAGGTGTTACTCCTGGCTATTCACTCAGAAATAGCTCCTGGCTTGGGGGAACCATATGGGACGCCTGGGGATCGAACCGAGGTCTGTCCTATGCTAGTGCTTGCAAGGCAGATACCTAACCTCTAGCGCCACCTTCCAGGCCCCTATTGTTAACATTTTTGATTAAAAATCAAACCAAGATTAGGGTCAAATCAGTTATAATAATATCAATTCTCATTCTGATTTTATGATATTACATGAACATAGACTATACAAAAGCATTATTATATGTAGATAATTAGCTCAGTTAATAACTGTCAAAAATAACATTATCTTTTTAAATCATTTCATGGAATGTTTATCTGTAAATAAATAAGTTTTCTTTTTTTCTTTTTTCTTTTTAGGTCACACAGCTGTACTCAGGATTTACACCTAGCTCTGTGCTCAGAGATCATTACTGATCATACGGGGGGGGGGAGGGGATTAGAGTTGGTGACCACGGTCAACCCATGTTGTCTGTGTGCAAGGCAAGACCCTTGACTGATGTACTATCTCTCAGACCCAGAATCAAATACTTTAAGAGCCATTTAGCAAAAAAAAAAAAAAATTGGGAGGTGAAGGGTGGTGCAAGTGGTAGGGTGTTTGCCTTGCAAGCACTAAGCCTAGGATGAACCAAGGTTTGATCCACCGGTGTCCCATATGGTCCCCCAAGCCAGGAGATATTTCTGAGAACATAGCCAGGAGTAACCCCTGAGCATCACCGGGTGTGGCCAAAAAAACAAACAAACAAGCAAACAAAAGAACCATCTCTTCGTATAATGCTAGTGGCAGGGAACTGAAGGATTTCGGTTTAATTTTGGCACAGGATAGTGAGATGGAGATCACAATAAGGTGGAATCCAACAAAGAGAAAGAGCTGCTAGAGAAAAAGAACTATGTCAAATTTCCAGTCTTTAAAGTGTAAAGACACAGAACCCACACTTACACATATAAATATACGCAGACACACACTCATTTAAAACACAATCTGTTTATGTGGGAGTCGAAAACTGCTCTGAGGATTAAGGTGCTGCCCTAAAGTTTAAAGGATGTGAAATGGAGACAATAAAACAAATCTACAGTAGCATACAATGGTGTGTAGAATTAATAGAATCGGGTGAATTTTAGCTGAAGGAAATTAAGTGGGTACAGGATATCAGTATCTGATCTTGGGTAGTTATCAGTGTCTGACCCCTAACAGGTGTAGAAGGTGGGACTCCACTGACAACATGTTCAGAGTTGAAAATATATTTGGTCCTAAGTTGAATCTTATAATAGAGGCTCATATGTTTACATTGAAAGATACATACATTTTATTTATTTTTGATTGGAGGGGTGTCACGTCAGGAGCTTAATTTTGAATCTTCACTCAGAGATCATTGATAGAGGGTTCAGGGAAATATATAGGATGCTAGATATTAAATTAAATTCAATCTGTGCACAACAAGCACAACAATCTGATGTACTATTTCTAAACCTAACAAAAAGTTTACTGTAACAAATGTAAACTAATTTTATTATATAGAGTCCCTCTTACTTAGTGATATGAAAAAACATTATGAATGAAGCTATATAACCAAATATTAATTTTTCTTTTTGCAAAGGTTTTCTGATATCAACAATATTTGTCATAATAATAACGAATTCTTGTAGTAGATTTTAGTTCATCTTATTTCTTTGGATCCTTACATTTGTCAAGCAACTCAAAACACCATATTTTCCAGAGTATAAGACGACTGAGTATATAAGATGACCCCCTATTTTTCCTGTTAAAATATAGGTTTGGGCTATATTCTCTGTATAAGTCTACTTCCCTTTCAAAGCACACCAAATGGAAATTTAAAAACGTAAGAGAAAAAGAGTAGAACCCTCAAAGGTTAAGAGTATATGTTTAATAAAGCTAGACTTTGGAGTGCTACAAACATTTTACATTTGTCATTTGTAGTGAGTGACTGTGATTTTTTTTTCATTGTGATCTACATTGAGGGCAGGGAGAGAGGACTCTTCCAAGAGCAGCTGGCTGGGGTGCAGTGATTAATAGGACCGCTAGAGGAAGGTAGATCTCCTCCTCTGTGTCCCATAAAAGCTGGACAAGTGACTAAGCACTGGAAAACCACATGCCAGTGATGACACCAGCCTGCTGGATGGGATGCAGTTCTAGGTATCTCATCTCCTTTGTATGCCCTGAAAGATGAATCAGGACAAGCAGAGGACTGAGTGATGATGCCTGGCAGCTGGATGGGTTGTGATTATAAGACGCGGGCGGATCATTCATTCCTGAAGCTGGAGTGAGTTTCAGCATGTCATAGACTGGCGTATAAAATAAACACTGACATTTAAGAAGTTTTTCATGGGCTAAAAAGTCATCTTATATGCTGGAAAATAGGGTACTCAAATTTTCCTAAGTTTGGTAAAATACAAGGAAATTTTCTACAATTAAGAAATTCACAAATTAGGGGCCTGAACAATAGCAGAGCAGATTGGGCATTTATCTTGCAGATGACTGACTCAGGTTACATCCCTGGCATCCTATGTGGTCCCCCATGTGGAGTAATTTCTGAATGCAGAACCAGGAGTAACCTCAAAGTGTTGTCTGGTGTAGCACAATAACCAAAAACCAAATAATAATAATAATAATAATAATAATAATAATAATAATAATAATAATAAATTTAAAAACAATTGGGAAAATATTCCAATATATATTTAATGCATGTTCCCTATTAAGTACATACATTATGGGGCCCGGGAGATAGCATGGAGGTAAGGTGTTTGCCTTTCATGCAAAAGGTCATCAGTTCGAATCCCGGTGCCCCATATGATCCCCCGTGCCTGCCAGGAGCAATTTCTGAGCATGGAGCCAGGAGTAACCCCTGAGCGCTGCCGGGTGTGACCCAAAAACCAAAAAAAAGAACATATATTATAACAATAATAATAATAATAATAAACAAATATAAAATTGGAGTTGTTCTACTATTAACTCTTTTAAAACATTTCCTAGATCAGGGCCAGAGTGATAGCATAGTGGTAGGGCATTTGCCTTGCATGCTTCCGATTCAGGATGGACCTTGTTTCAATCCCTAGTGTCCCATATGGTCTCCCCAAGCCAGGAGTGATTTCTGAGTAACCACTGAGTGTCACAGTATGTGGCCCAAAAAGCAAACAAAAATCCATTTCCTAGATCAAAGGAAACCTATTAGCTGTCAATAACTTCTTCTGATACAAATTTCAAATCACAACACAGCTTAAATCCTAAGCACATCCTAAGGACCATTTTCAGTATCCACTGAAGGAATTAGCTGAACACTTATGTAATGTATTAGTTTATTAAGGAGAAACTATTTTTGTCTTATTTTGTTTTTTGGGGCCATACCTGGTGACGCCCCCGGGTTACTCCTTGCTATGCACTCAAAAATCACTCCTAGCTTGGGGGACCATATGGGACTCTGGGGGTTGGGGGGAAGGGTTCGAACCACGATCTGTCCTAGGCTAGCACAGGCAAATCAGACGCCTTACCTCTGTGCAACAGCTCAAGCCCCAAGGAGGAACTTTCTTTTGAAAATATTTTTATTTAAGCACCTTGGTTACAGACATGATTGCAATTGGGTTTCAGTCATATAAAAAACACCCCCCTTTAACAGTGCAACATTTCCATCACCAATGTCCCCCATCACCAACCTCCCCCTCCTATCGCCTGTATTTGAGACATCTAGACAGGCTTTCTACTTCCCTCACTCATTGATAATGTTATAATAGGAGGAAAACTTTAAACATTTATAACCTACCAGATACTAGGCATGGTCGAAAGTTGAAGAGTGGTAAGGAAGGGTCCCACTCTTCACAGTTTGCACAATTTACAGAGAAAGTCACAGAATAAGAATAAAAAATATTTAAGAATGGTATAGTTTGCATCTGTTGGATTCTCAATTTTGCCATGTTTAACAATAATTGATTAAAGTTTTTCTTGTCATTTTTCTAGAAATTATCAAAGTAGTACAATCAAATGATCTATTTTTATATAAGGTAATAGATGTCTGTTAAAAATAGTATAATGTTAAAGAATGGTGAACTCATTAAAACGTATTCTCATTATATTTATAATTTATGGTGTAATATTAAAATGTACTTTCTCTGACACACACATATAATAATAGCTATAAATGTCACTTAATATTTCCATTAATTAAAGTCATCTCTGAAGTTGAAATAAACATAACTAAACATAAAAGTAATCGAGGATTCCTCATTACATTAGATATACAGTATTAATATATAATGTAAAATTTTATAGATTACTATAATATTAAGGAGGTAAGAACATTATTGATTTCAGGCAGGATTTTTACCTGAAATGATCTTTTTCTTTTTTTCTTTTTCTTTTTGTTATTTTTTTACCACATCAGTGACACTCTGGGGTTACTGCTGGTTATGCAGCTCAGAAATAGCTTCTGGCTTGGGGGACCTTATGGGATGCCGGGGATTGAACCCAGGTTCGTACTGGGTTAGCTTCGTGCAAGGCAAATGCCCTACATCTGTGCTAATGCTGGATTGAAAAATCAATTTACTATGGGGATTCTCCTAAAAGCACTTCTGATCAGCCAAATTATAACTCCTATAAACTTCAAGATTTAACACTAAATTGTTTTTATTGGGTGGGGGTTGGAAAACACCCAGCAGTGCTCTGGAGCTATTCCTGGCTCTGCACTCAGAAATTTCTACTGGCAGTCTCTGGTGACTATATGGGATATCTGGTATTAAACCCTTGCCCTAGCTCGGTTTGTCTTGTATCTGTACTGCATTGGCCTCAGGCAATGCAAACAACTTCTGTGGCGATTGCTTTGGTCCCCAAGATTTAACAGTAAAATTAATGCTGAAAATACCTTTAAAGTATTTGTGGATAAGAGGCTGAGATTAATGATTGGTGCATGGTTGACATAGGGCCTGCCTTTGATTCCTGGCATTACATGTTTTCCTAAACACCAGCACAAATGAACAATGTACTAAGGAACAGAGCTGGAAGTATTTAACAACTGAGGTCAGCTATGCCAAACAAACAAAAACAATTTATGGGTGACTAGATAAATCTTAGCAATTTTGCTAGTGTGATTTTATATTGATCCTAACAATGGGCAAATTTCCTTAAGAAGATATTTCAAAGTAAACCAACAAGATAAGTAAAAAACTAGTTTTAGAATATTAACGCAACAGAAATTTTTATTTATTAATTGAGAAAACAATTTTTTTTTGTTTTGGGGTGCCACACCCAGTGATATTCAGGGATTACTCCTGGCTATACACTCAGAAATCACTCCTGGCTTGGGGGACCATATGGGATGCCTTGGGATTGAACCACAGTTCATCATAGGTTAGTGTGTGCTAGGCAAACACCCTACCGCTTGTGCCATTGCTCTGGCCCCATAAACTAAAATTTTAAAATCAGAAGAAATTAAATTCAAATCCTGAATATTCAAGAGATTATTTTATTTGAAATATGATTTACCAAACAAAACGAGCTCCTCACAGGAATGGAAAATAAACAACAGTCTCCTATTGAAACAGGAACTATAGTAACTAATCTTGGGATACCTTATTAAAACTTTATTTTTGTTCTTCTGTATTGAGTCATTCTTACAAGTACAGTATTATTTAAAGTTCTGGAAGCCCAGGATTTCTCATAGGGAAATAACCCATAGCTTAAAAATTTAGGGAGGCAAACCTTTAGTATATGCATTTGAGTCTGTAACTGAAAAGTGGTAGTTGTGCAATATTAGTGCTTAAATCATTCTAATCAACTGATAAAGGAGGTGCATATATTTAAGAATGGGATATGGGTTTTCAGAGGTTAAACACCTGCCTCAGGCAGATTGTAATTTTAAAAAAATTGAAAAAAGGGAAGAATGACTAAATCACAGGTATTTTAATTGAAAAGGCATTTATAAAAAAACAATACACATAAAATTAGGATGATTGATACTATTTGATGTTAGATGTTTAACAAAAAAAATCACGCACAATACTTTTATTTGAGTAAAATCTGAAAAAAGTAGAGTATGACCCAACATATTCACTGTCTATTGCTAATATTAACAATTCATTATTAACAATTCATTAGTGTGTAGATCCAGGAAAACCTGCTGAGCAATGCTGGTTGTGGCCCCCAAAAAAGGAGCAACAGAAATATTCATTATTGAAAAAAGTTAATAATCTTTAATTGGGGCTGAGAGATAGCATTTAGGTAGTGCATTTGCCTTGCATGCAGAAGGACAGTGGTTCAAATTCTGGCATCTCATATTGTTCCCTGTGCTTTCCAGGAGCAATTTCTGAGTGTAGAGCCAGGAGTAACTCCTGAGCGCTGCCTGGTGTGACCCAAAAAAATAATAGAATAAAATAATTTATTAGTAACCATAGTATCTCATTAGATGTACACACAACTATTCCACCATATTCTCAAAATTGTGTTTAAGGGAATACAAATTGATATTACTGTCTTCAACATTATCCTGGTAATTTTTTATGATGATAAATGCATACCAACCTCAAGAAAAAACACTTTAAAAAAACAAGACAAAAAACCCAACAACACATATTCAGAGAAGTATATTCAGAGAAGTACATGGACACATTCAGATAAGTATGTACTAGCAAATTCATAGCACTTTATCCATAATAGCAAACCCTAAAAATAACCATACATCCCCCCAAAAAATGTGAAATATGATCTATTTAACCGAATAACTACTATTTAATAAGAAAAATAGAAAATTACTAATCTTCAAAGCAGAATAAGTACTGTCAAACTAATCTGGCCTGTTTTACACAATATTGCACACACTGTCTAAATTCATCTGTTCTATTAATTCTAAGGTAGCGAAATCTATCCATGGAGAAAAACAAAATGGTAATTTAATTAGGACAACAATGTTTAGGATGGATATTGAGGAAACTTTCTATGATGACAGTAAAGTTGTATGACTTTCTAGTAATTATTATGTCACTGCAAACATTTTATCAAAACTCAGTTAGTAGGCTGAGAGATAATGAACACTTCATTGCATCTTGGAGTAAATACCAGCGTAATGTGAAACACAATGCACACCAAAAAAAAATTGAGGTCTCAGCTATATGTATCTTTATGTTAGTGCTGAATAAAGCATACAGATCCAAACATGTTATATTTATAAAAATGGCACTCCGAGATTATTGGAAAGAGATCTGAGAAAGCCTTCCAGATGTCCTCCAATTTTATTTATTTATTTTTGGTTTTTGGGTCATACCCAACAGCACTCAGGGGTTCTTCCTGGTTCTAAGCTCAGAAATTGCCCCTGGCAGGATCAGAGGACCATATGGAATGCCAGAATTCAAACTACCATCCTTCTTCATGCAAGGCAAATACCCTACCTCCAGGCTATCTCTCTTGCCCCAATCCCCCCAAATTTAAAGTATTATCTGAATATGTAGATCCTGAGAAATGCACAGAAGTGGTGAAAGAAATTGCATAGCTTCACTATGATGTCTCTAACTTACATGTCACAATTGAAAGTGAGGAATATTGTAGTAACAAACTTGTAATATTAAAACTAAGCCATTTATATTTATTTTCCTTGTGATGGATGTCTGTGTGGAGAGAAGAGTCAGGGAACAGAAGAATTAGAATATCCTATTCCTTGTTTTAAAATACTTGAGAATTGAAGGACAGTGATGCAAAATGATGGAACCAGATGTGTCTAGACTTATGCAGTATTAACCTTGGTTTTCTTTCTACTGTTAAAAGAATCATGGTTGAAAGAATAATTATGTTGATTATACAATAAAAAATATATTTTATACAAACTTTCATATGCTGCCTGAAATGTACTCCTGCTAAACAAAATTTTAGCAATAACCAATACTGTTAACTCAAACAATCAGGTGTACCTTGAGTGAAGTACACATGGAAATAAAGATAGTGAATACTCACAGGATTTCAAAAACTTAATATATCAAGGCTTCATGAAACATTCAATCTAATTTATAAACATGAAAGATACAATTAAAAATACCTAAAGATCAAGCTATGTCTATGTACCCCCAATATAAAGAATTGGTTTTTCTCTTTCAGATCACTCAGCTTAAAAAAATATAGTTTATATTGCTTGCAACCCTAACAACTACCTCACATTTTTGTCCTTCCAAATTTAGCATGTTTTTATGTGTATTTTTTATTGCTTTTATGTATTTTATTCTTCTGCTACCAGGTATAAATCCCAGCTTCTAGTGGCTTCCCTGGCTTTTCACAAGCATTCATTCATTATTATTCAATAGAATCTACATCAACATTTATGATTCAAATGTCTGATAAATTTATTGTCATGATTTTATAATTGTCATGATTTTATGCCTAATTAAACAGTTTCTGTAATACTCTCCAGGCAGTAGTGTATTCATCAAATATAGAATAAAATTTTGGTTTATTTTTTCACCTTTACCTCTGATACACATCTCCTCATGCTATAAAACTCATGATATTTAACAAGTATTCTATCTTTCTTTCATTTTGATTAGGCTAGAATTTTCCAAATATACACAATTTTGCATTCCAATGAAAAAAATGAACATTAACTCTGCAATGAAACATTAATTTTATTTTTATTCATTTTTGGTGGCACATGTGGCTGTGTTCATAACTTACTCCTAGCTCATTGCATAATCATCCTACATGCTGTATCTCCAAACGCAGGGAAATGCATCTTTACATGGGAACATGCATGAAATAATCCAGACCATGCTGAGGATAAAAAATGTGTAATCTGGCAACATTGAACTTCAAATCTCCAGCAAGCTGCCAGCCAAAACTGTTTTAATTGCCTCCAGGTGGGGCAGTACGGACATAGTAATGATAGATAGCTCAGGATATTCTTAGTCTGCCCACTCAGATTTACATATAAAGCAATCTTTGTTTGGGATGAAACAAAGTTGTAAACAAACAGGCACAATGAAACCATGGATGGTCTTTGTTTTAGATAAAATTAGGTGTAATAACAACGCCCCCCCCCTTTTAAATTGAGAAAGGTATATAATTTGTGTTTTATTGTTCTCTGTAAGAGTCAGGAACCTCATATCAGAACTTACAAAAGTGGTATTTATTTGCATAGGAACAGTAGAAGTTGGCTGTAATAGCATCAAAGTTTAAACTGTATACATCATTCCCAAAACCATAAGCTTTTCCCATTTCTTTGTCTTATACATCTCAAAACATATTCTCATAGACATCTCTGAACTTAAACATTAGAACCTTTCTGCAGATACACTTAATTTGAAAATTCTTACCATAAGCTTTTCCCATTTCTTTGTCTTAAACATCTCAAAACATATTCTCATAGACATCTCTGAACATAAACATTAGAACCTTTCTGCAGATACACTTAATTTGAAAATTCTTACAATAAGCACTGTAATACAAGTCTATGACATCCTCATTCCTTTTCATAAACTTCATTAAACAAAATCACAAAAAATTATGCATATATATGCATATATATGAAATTAAGTTTGCTAAAACGTTCTTAAAATGAAACTGTAATAAATGTCTATAGTATCCACGTTTTTCATTGATTTCTGTGGACAAAGACACTGAAACCCAACTACAAGCATGTTTGCAATCATTGTGCTTAAATAAAATATTGTTAAAAATAAAACATTTACAGATAATTTAAGAATAAGTTGCTAAATATTATACACAATCAAACATCAGAGTAACTGATACACATTTAATAGGATAGTTGAGAACTTTTAAAACTCTAACAACATTATGCATTTCCCAGAATAGTGCAACCTAATATTAAACCACTAAAGTTAGACACAAAATTTTCTGTTTGCAGTGAGGCATAAAAACAGTAACTATTAAGACCCATGCAGATAAAGCACACTTTAACCACCACAATAGTGACTGATACACATAAGGTCAAGAGAATAACCTCAATTAAAGACCTTGATATCAGACCTGATACCATAAGGCATATAGAACAACATGTGATAAAACACTCCATGACATTGAGACTAAAGGCATTTACAAGGAGGAAACTGCACTTTCCAAACAAGTAGAAGCAGAGATCAACAGATGGGAACACATTAAACTGAGAAGCTTCTGCACCTCCAAAGAAATAGTGCCCAGGATGCAAGAGTGGGAAAAACTATGCACCCAACACCCATCAGATAAGGGGGTAATAGCCAAAATATACAGGGCACCGACAGAACTTTACAAGAAAAAAAAATCTAATCCCATCAAAAAATGGGGAGAAGAACCCCCCCCCCAAAAAAAAAACCCACAGAACTGGGCCCTGAGAGATAGCACAGCTGTGTTTGCCTTGCAAGTAGCCGTTCCAGGACCAAAGGTGGTTGGTTCGAATCCTGGTGTCCCATTGGTCCCCCGTGCTTGCCAGGAGCTATTTCTGAGCAGACAGCCAGGAGTAACCCCTGAGCACCGCCGGGTGTGACCCCAAAAAACAACAAAAAAATGGGGAGAAGAAATGAACACCTTGATAAAAAAAGAAATACAAATGGCCAAAAGGCACATGAAAAAATGCTCCTCGTCACTAATCATCAGGGAGATGCAAGTGGGAATCCCGTCTATTCCAACCTCTATGGAAAGCGATATGGAGATTCCTCCAAAATCTGGAAATTGAGCTCCCATTCAACCCAGTTATTCCACTCTTAGGGATATACCCTAAGAACACAAGACTACAATACAAAAGCCCCTTCCTCACACCTATATTTATTGGAGCACTATTCACAATAGCCAGGCTCTGGAAACAACCAAGATGCCCTTCAACAGACAAATGGCTAAAGAAACTGTGGTACATATACACAATGGAATATTATGCAGCTGTCAGGAGAGATGAAGTCATGAAATTTTCCTATACATGGATGCACATGGAATCTATCATGCTGAGTGAAATAAGTCAGAGGAAGAAAGAGATGCAGAATAGTCCCATTCCATCTATGGGTTTTAATAAAAATAAAGTCATTTTTGCAACAATCCTCAGAGACAATGTGAGGAGGGCTGGAACTTCCAGCTCACTTCATGAAGCTCACAAAGAGTGGTGAGTGCACTTGTAGAAATAACAACACAGATTACTACCATATTCATGTGAATGAATGAGGGAACTGGAAAACCTGTCTGGATTACAGGTGGGGGTGGTGTGGAATGGAGGGAGATTTGGGACTTTGGTGGTGGGAATGTTGCACTGATGAAGAGGGTGTTCTTTACATGACAGAAACCTAATCACAATCATATATGTAATCAAGAAGTTTAAATAAAAAAAAA
>PVKC010038400.1:0-12786 GCA_004027635.1 Crocidura indochinensis
TATCTTGGCTGTTTCCAGAGTCTTGCTATGGTAAATAGTGCTGCAATGAATATAGGTGTAAGGAAGGGATTTTTAAATTGCATTTGTGTGTTCCTAGGGTATATTCTCAGAAGAAATGGACATTAAGAAAACAACCCCATTCACAATAGTGCCACACAAACTCAAATATCTTGGAATCAACTTGACTAAAAATGTGAAGGACCTAAACAAAGAAAACTAAAAAACTTTGCTCTGAGAAATAAGGTAGGGCACACAGAAATGGAAGCACATACCCTGCTCATGGATTGGCAGGATTCACATCAATAAAATGGAAACACTCCCCAAAGCATTGCACAGATTTAATGCGATCCCTCTAAAGATACCCATGACATTCTTCAAAGAAGTGGATCAGGCACTTTTGAAATTCATTTGGAACAATAAACACCCTAGAATAGCTAAAGCTATCATTGGGAAAAAGAGTATAGGAGGAATTAATTTCCCCAACTATAAAATGTACTACAAAGCAATAGTTATTAAAAGAGCATGGTATTAGAATAAAGGCAGGCCCTCAGATCAGTGAAATAGGCTTGAGTACTCAGAGAATGTTCCCCAGACATACAATCACCTAATTTTTGATAAAGGAGCAGGAAATCCTAAAAGGAGCAAAGAAAGCCTCTTCAACAAGTGGTGTTGGCACAAGTGGCTAGCCACTTGCAAAAAATTGAACTTAGACCCCCAGCTAATATCATGTACAAAGGTAAAATCCAAATGAATGAAGATGTTTGGAAAAAAAAATGGAAGGACCTCCCAAGAAATATTCAGACGACCTTGGGTCTATTTTGATTATACCCTGTCTACTATTCAACTGCTGTTGACTGGATTGGATATTTAGTTCTGTCCTTTTTTATTTCAACTAATGCTCCTGAGACCACCGTGGTCCCTGGCCTCATCCTTTCTTTTTTTTTTTTTTTTTGTTTTCTCATCTTATTTTTAAAGAAAATGTAGAAATATGAGGTAAAACAAAGTATTCTGTGTTCCAGGGATCTATTATAAAGATAGGATCAAAATTCATTGTTTTATTTTTCTATTGATACCTGATTGCATAATTTATTTAGCAATTATTTTAGAGGTTACTTATAGTATGCTATTAAATTTTTATTGTCTATTTTAAAACTTGTATTAATTACTCTCAAATTTTTATTACTTGTAAAACTTTTACTACTTTGAAAACAAGTTAAGAATTTTACTTCAGGAGCCAGAGAGATATAGCACAGTGGTAGGGTCTTTGCCTTGCATGAAGCTGACCCAGGAGAGACCCGGTTCGATTCCTGGCATCCCATATAGTTCCCAAGCCTGCCAGGGGTGATTTCTGACTGCAGAAGCCAAGAGTGACCCCTGAACACTGCTAGGTGTGTCCCCCAAACCAACCAATGAGTCAATAAATAAAGGTTTTTTTTAAAGAGCTTTACATCAGAGTAGTCTCTATTTCCTCTCCCCAGTTTTGGGTATAGATTTTGGATTTTTCTTTTTTGATCTTTGTGAGTGAATTAAATGCTTTGGGTATGAATCCTTTATCTATATATTATGCAAATATTTTCTCTCATCCTATAGGGCATCTTTTAGATTTAGTGCTAACTTTTGCCTGACAGAAACATTTTTATTTAGTGGAGTCCCATTTGTTTCTTTTTATTTCTTTTGTAATTGCCAATGGAAAACACCTTTGTATTGTAGCTTTCTGTCTATCTATATTTTCCTCAATGTATTACTATAAATTTGGTCTATTTTCAAGGTCTTTGTTTTACTTTAAATAGACTTTTATAAGGTTTAAAATATATATCCAATTTCATGTTTTGTATTGTAGTTATCCAGTTTTTTCAATACTGCTTGTTTAAAAGACTAATTTTATTCCAATTTATGCATGTGCTTTTCACATATAAGTTGAGCAAAGATTTTTTTCTTTACTTTTGTTTGAGGAGGGCCAGAGAGATAGTACAATGAGAAAGTATTTGTTTTGTATATGGCTTACTGAAGTTTGAACTCTTGCGCCTTATACAGTTTCCCAAGTCTGCCAGGAGTGACCCCTGAGCAGTCTGGGTATGGCCAATCTCCATGCCCTATTATCAAAAAAAGTAAAAGATTTTGTATTTCTTTTATTTCATTATTTTATCACAGTGCTCAGAGAGTCACCTTTGTTCTAGTGGCATACTGTTTTGATTATTATGGCTTTATAGTACAGTTTCAAATTAGTTGATAAAATATCTTTCAATCTTATTTCTCAGTGTGATTTTGGTTATTTGGAGTGTTTTATGATAACAGTCAAACTTTATTTGTGATCATTCAAAATCCTTGGAAAATATCATTGGAATTTTAATAGGGTTTACATTGATTCTCTGTAAGAAAACAGTAGAGTGGGAGCTATACCACTCCTAGGAATATACCCTAGGAACACAAAAATACAATACAAAAACCCCTTCCTTACACCTATATTCATTGCAGCACTATTTACCATAGCAAGACTCTGGAAACAATCAAGATGCCCTTCAACAGACAAATGGCTAAAGAAACTGTGGTACATATACACAATGGAATATTATGCAGCTGTCAGGAGAGATGAAGTCATGAAATTTTCCTACACATGGATGTACATGGAATCTATCATGCTGAGTGAAATAAGTCAGAGAGAGAGAGAGAGAGAGAGAGAGAGAGAAACACAGAATGGTCTCACTCATCTATGGGTTTTAAGAAAAATGAAAGACATTCTTGCAATAATAATTTTCAGACACAAAAGAGAAAAGAGCTAGAAGTTCCAGCTCACCTCATGAAGCTCACCACAAAGAGTGATGAGGTTAGTTAGAGAAATAACTACATTGTGAACTGTCCTAAAAATGAGAACGTATGAGGGAAATGGAGAGCCTGTCTAGAGTACAGGCGGGGGTTGGGTGGGGAGGAGGGAAATTTGGAACAATGGTGATGGGAACGTTGCACTGGTGATGGTTGGTGTTCTTTACATGACTGAATTCCAAACACAATCATGTATGTAATCACGGTGTTTAAATAAAATATATTATAAAAAAAGAAAACAGTAGAGTGATCATTTGATGATATTTATTTTTCTAATTTGTAGACATACAATATTTTTTCTAAGATTCTCTTTAATTTCATCCATAAATAGCATAATGTTCATGGTATAGGTAATCTACATATTTTATTATTGATGGCTAGAACTGTCTTGAATGGAGTGTTTTGATCTTTTATTCTAGTTAATTATTTGCATTTAGCAATGTGAAAAATTTTTATGTATCGTCTTGGTAGCCTCCTAATTTGCTGTTTTGGTTTATTGTTTCTAAATCAGTTTTGGAATTATTTTCTATTGAGAGGCTCTTTGCTAACATTTTAACTATAGTGAAATATTTATTTCTACTATATTTTACTTTATTTTTTTGTTACTGGGCCACATTTGCAGCATTCAGGGGTTACTCCTCTCTCTTAACTTAGAAATCACTCTGGTAGATCTGGGAACTAGATGTGATGCCAAGTAGATTGCATGAAAGGCAAATGCTCTACCCACTGTGATATCTCTCTGACCCCCAAAATCTCAATTTAAAAAAAAACTTTGGCTGAAGGGATTATACAGTGGGTAAGCTGCTTACCTTGTACACAGATAAAATAGGTTCAATCCCTAGAACTATTAAAGTTATTCCAGGCACTTAGAGGAGTGCTTCTAATTACATAGAAAGGAAGAAGACCTGAACAACACTAGGTTTTGCCATGAATAATAATAATAATTAAAATTATAATAATATTATTAAATAAAAGGTTTTTTATTTGATTTTCTGCAGAACTGTTGTAATAGACTAATTTGGCTGAACTAAACAATGATTAAGAAAGATTTTTGATGTAACTTTAACATTCTGTTTATCCTTGACTGGCAATGTTTGATGATAAAGGAAGAATTTTCTTTTTAATGGTGCTTAACATTTTAGCATCACATCTTTTTAAAAAATTTTAATGAGACCATTGTGAATTGCAAGTCCTTCAGAGTTGGTTTTGAGGCATATAGTAACAGTGGATTTGGGTCATTCCCACCACCATAGTTGACATCCCTCCACCGAAGTTCCCAGCATGCATCCTATATCTCTGCCCTTAGCCACCTGGTCTACCAGTGTAATAGGACCATTTTATGTTTAGATTGTTGTAGTTTGGGTCTCTCAATTTTATTATTCTATTCTATTGTAGTTAACTTTGGCTTGGGTATTCAGTTCTGATTTTTTTCCTACCCAATGCACCTGAGACCACTTGGCCCCTGGTCTCCATCCACTTTTACTTTCTTTTCTCATTTTGTAGACTTAGAACTATTAGACAAAATATATGAGACAAAAACATAATTCATGCCCCAAGGTTCTATAAAAAAGGCAGGATTCCCTATCTAGAAGATATAAATAAAATTTAAATTGGGGGTGCAGAGTGCAGGGTTTTTTTGCACCATATCTTAAGACCTCTAGATTTTTATAACATTCATAAAATCCAAGCAGATTTATAGGTTAGTTCATTTCTAGTTGCTAAGAAATTTTATTTTTTTCCATTAATTCTTATCATAAAAAGTTCTCTTCTGATACTTAACTCTAGTCTTGGATAACTGAATAAATACATTTGGTGAAGGACTTAAGTGTTTTTGGAGTATATGTCTTTGCTCTTTTGCTTACTTCTAACTTTAAAGATAAACCCAGATTTTTGTTTTTGTTTGGTTTTTGATCCAAACTAAGTGGTGTTCAGGGCCTACTTCTATACTTCTAATGCTGCACTCAGCATTCACTCCTAATGGGGCTCCATGGACATGTGTGGCATTGTATATCAAAACCAAGTTGACAGTGTGCAAAACAAGTGCCTTACCCATGGTAGTATGTTTTTGAGCCCTCTAGATGGGGTATTTACTGAAGGCTTTGGGGATAAATTTTGGTAGGTGAGAAGAGAGAACTCTGTATTTAAGTAGAGTTAGAATTTGAGTTATTCTTCTAACATGCAACACAAAATGTTACTTGAATTTTTTTTGTATTTATACTTATTCTTATTTATGCTATAACACATTATTCTTTTTCCAGACATAGAAATGAACAAAATTGCTGGACCATAAGAATAAACTGTCATAGCCTAGGTATTAGATTATTATGTTTTCTGACATTCTTTAATCTCTAATATGTTTGAAAAAAGTTCTTCCATAGCATGTTTTTACTAGGATGTGTAGGATGTGATAGTAATTGATATTTTTCTATATCCTCTTTTTGTAAGTAAATGTCCCCAACATTTTAAAGTGCTTGAAAGCACTTCTGAATTATATGAAAGTGTTCGAAATCACTTTTGAGTTAATTTAGATAGTGCAGTGGAATATTCTGACAATATTTTATTTGCTGAATTCTATTATGCTTTATATTTGAGTTACACTTATTAGCAAGTTAGTATATACAAATGATGAACAAATAAGTAAGTGGACATTTACTTACTTTCAGCAACAGTTCATTTATTCTGACATAAACCTTGGGTTACACCCAATTACACCAAAGTACAGTTCAGTGTAATTGCTTCAAATTCCAGCTCACTGTAAGCTATAAGATCTTTATTGGACATTGAGCTACCATAAATTTTGTTATTCCTTTTTTTTTTTTTTTTTTGGTTTTTGGGCCACACCCGGTGACGCTCAGGTGTTACTCCTGGCTATTTGCTCAGAAGTCACTCCTGGCAGGCACTGGGGACCATATGGGGAACCGGGGGATCGAACCGTGGTCCGTCCTAGGTTAGCGCAGGCACCTTAGCTCCAGCGCCACCACCCGGCCCCCTGTTATTCCGTTTTTTAACTTAATTTATTTTTCTTAAAGAGCATGAACCACATAGTCGACACAGTTGTTTGTAACACATTTGTTTCCAGTGTAAAGTTTTAAAAAGAGAAGAAAACATTTTGAAAATCAATGAAAATCATTGTATATCAAATGATCACAATGACATTAAGTCATTGTCAGAAGGTTTAGTAAGCTCATGATTTTAGCTTGCTATTCTGTAACTTTATTTGTTTCTGAATATTAGGTGACTTCAGATACAGATGTGTGTCTAAATTAGTGTGCTTCCAGAAGGATGACACTATTAAACAAAAAAAAAAAAATGAAGTTGTTACATGGCCTCAAATATGGCTGCATGGTTCAGGAATTCCAAACACTATAGCTTATGCTGTGACTTTTGTAGGGAGTAATTTTAGCTGTTATGGTTTCTGGTAGTCTGAATAGGTTTGCGGTTTCCCAAAATATTCTTGGTGGTGCCAGCTCAAGTAATGACATTCCTCAATTTTGGACAGATTCGTGTCTCTGTACAGACCCAAAGATGAATGGTAAAGCAGGCTATAGGTGAAGTGACACTTGTGGGTGATGAATGAAGCACTGTGGTGACTTAGCTATCCATCTTCTCCCCAGATTAGTATCTTTCAGCTACATGCAGGTGTAACCATAAGTTTTTAATGCTTAGATTTTATTTCTTTTGAGGACAAAGTGAATCTATGGAGATGACTGATGCAAAAATGTTGACTTGCTGTAGATATTTAGCTAAAACTTTTTATTACTTTTTAATAAGGTTTTATTTTGTTTATATTTCTTATAATATGATTTGTATGTTTCTCTGTTGCTTACTTAGATTATTTTTCCCATTCAGCATCTATTTTCTTTATGTCTTATTCATCTTCATTACTTAAAATTTATTAAAGACAAATCATCCTTAATTTTATTTTACAACTATGCAGTTCCTGAAAATATTCCTCTCCAACTGCCTCAGTAAATAATATTAGTATTGCAAATTTGACTATATTTTATTCCTTCTTTCATAAATTCACTTATCTTTTTAGCTCTATACATGTTTGTACTTTTAATATAATCGATATTTCTATATGTTTGTCATTGTCAGAATGTTTATTAATAACTTGTTGCTAGTTGATTATTTTACTGCTTTTGTTTCTGAACATTGTGTGTCCTCAAATACACTTGGATGTCTAAATTGGTATATTCCTACAGGGATGACAATATTAAAAATTGACATTTCTTAGAAATTCCTTTCTGCACTATTGCAGATACTGTGACTTTTGAGGTGTGGTTTCAGCTGCCAAGCTTTCTAGAAGTATGAGAACATGTTGGGAAAAGTGCCTACATTGACTTTAATAAAGTACTCAGGATGTCATCCTTCAAATGGGCATACCTGGAGTTTTGGTCAAATTGGTGTCTCTGTAGACACCAATAGATATTCATACATGAGTGGCTAAGCAGGACCATTAGGGAGCTGCAATTGTGGGGGGCGGGTGCAGCAAACTTGGCATCAGCAGAGCTGGAACTTGTTCTACCTCTCCCCAAAGATTGCCAGCTTTCAGCTGTATGGTCTGTGTACCCATTTTTAGTTTATGGCTTTGTACACATCTCTTTTGAGATCGATTGAGTCTATGGAGCTGGCTGAATGCAGATCTGGTGACTGCATTCATGTGGCATGGTTTTCTCTTTTTACAATGATAATTAAAAATGCTTTATTTAGTCTGTGTCATTATGTTTAATATGCATCATGAACAATAAAGTCACTGATGTAGATTAATGCTATCATATTGTCCTAGAGTTATGAGAAATTTAAAAATACCAAAGAAACAGTTACAACATGTTCTTGGAAATATTAATATTCTAGAACTTAAAATTTTCCACAATTTATATAAGTTAAAGTAATTTTGTTAACTAGTGTGTGTAATGTAAGTTCAAGCCAAAACTGAAATAAATCAGTAAAAATGTATTTCTATAATTATCTACATCCACTTTCAAATAGTTGCCCCGAGAACAAACAAACAAAAAATCAAGAAACTGAGGCCAGAGTAGAATATTTGCCTTGCATAAAGCTGACCTAAGACAGACCGCAGTTCAATCCCCCAGCATTCCATATGGTCTCCCAAGGCAGGAACGATCTCTGAGTGCATAGCCAGGTGTAACCCTGAGTGTCACCAGGTATGGCCCTAAAACCAAAACCAAATATTAATATTAGTAATAATAGTAATGTTAAACTATTTCTGATACTATCAATAATAGCAGAAACAATTATTTTAAGAAGTCTTATTTTGCAACTTTAATCCAGATTTAGGTCGGTTCAAATTGCCAAGTATAATCATTATCAATGCTTCTAGCACTTTTCTGTCATTGTTGAGATAAGGATTACTGCCGATATGAAAATTTCTGAGAAAAGTGAGCAAAATAATTCCTGCTAAAGAAAAATTGAGATTTAAAATCCTGCACAGGGGCTGGAGTGATAATATAGGGGGAAGAGCATTTTGAATGCACACAACCTGATCTGAATTTGATCACCAACAATCATATGCTCTCTCTAGCCTGCAAGGAGTGTTTCCTGAGTGCAGAGCCAGGAGTAAGACCTGAACGTAATTGAGTGTGCTCCCCTCCCCAGTCAAAGAAAAAAATCTGGACAGATCAAAATTGTGCTGAAACATGAAAGACTGTTGTTACCTACCATTCACAAGAGGTAGTTTAAATTGGTTTGTATTTTGAAACATACTTCACAATTTGATTGTATTTCATTGACTACTGAACAGGCACTGGAGTAGTGAATCCCACCGATATGACATTTTTTCACCTTCATTATTGTACCTAAATGATTGTTTTGCCATTTCTCTAATGGGATGAGAATTTAAGGGGCCAGAAGTAAAATTCTTTCTGCATCTGGGGAAGCTGATTATTGAGATTTTCTGCTTTTCTATTATAATAGAAATACTTTTATTATAATAGCTATTATGATAAAACTAATGTAAATAATATTATAAAGTTTTTGGTATCATTTTTCTCTTTTGGTTTTTGGGCCACACTAGGTTACACTCAGGAGTGACTCCTGGCTACATACTCAGAAATCATACCTGGCTTGGGGGAATCATATGGGACATCAGGGATCGAACCCAAGTCTGTCCTGGTTCAGCTGCATGCAAAGCAAACACCCCACTGTTGTGCTATTGCTCGGGCCCCAAGTTTAACTTTAATTTTTTTACCTTCACTTTTGATGAGCAATTAAACTTCCCTCAGATTTAATAGAGAAATTAGATTAGAAGAGAAGGCAGTACTAATTTTGGATTGGGGAAAGAATTGGAAAATATGTTTTTTTTTTGTTATTCCATGGTTACCTTTATGGAGCATTGATTGCCAGAGCTTCCCTGAAAACATTAATAACCCTATCATTCTGTTTGGCATTGCTGCTTGGACTACCGATCATTACCATCTTCTACATGCTAATGATTTTTGAGTAACAAACCTCACTTTAAAACCTGTAGTCCAGTACCACTAGCAGTTAGAGGAAATACTGGCCTGATACTATAGAAGCTCTAAAAGATTCTATATTTTCTAATCTTAACATTTTTAAAAATGCTACCATAAGTAGTAAAGTTTCAAGAAAAACTGCTTCTGGTCAAGAAAATAGCACAATCATTGACACTAAGACCTTATCTGATAGTAGGTCATGGTAGTCTGGAATCCTCTCATCTACAATTGTTTCTTGATGAGAACCAAGATGAAATTTATCTTTTTATTATGGCCCAAATTTTTGGATCAAAAAGGTTGTTTATTAAATGGAATAAAGTGGGCAGTATTTATCTTTCCTAAGGATAAAGGCCAACTTCCATCTCTTTGGGAGATGTCCTGGAAGTCCCACAATGAGTATGGTAATTACTCATATCCATTATTCATAAATTAATGCTTTCAATTGATTACAAAATTCACATTCTCTATATTACCTCTGCTTTCCCCACTGCCCAGGCAGCATTGCGCTTAATGTTATTTCTTCTATTATATTCATTGCTGAAAAAAACTATTTATGAGTAGATACCATGTGTGTGGTATTTTGTGGACTGATTATTAATTGATCTGTCAATTTATTTTCTCTTTTGAGTCTATAAAAATTGATTATTCAGGGGCCCAGGAGATAACATGGAGGTAAGGCGTTTGCCTTTCATGCAAAAGGTCATCGGTTTGAATCCCGGTGCCCCATATGGTCCCCCGTGCCTGCCAGGAGCAATTTCTGAGCATGGAGCCAGGAGTAACCTCTGAGCATTGCCGGGTGTGACCCAAACCAAAAAAAAAAAATTTGATTATTCAGGGGATTTGTTTGTTTTTGTTTGGGGCCCACATCTGGCAATTTTCAGCAATTATTCTTGGCTCTGTGCTCAGAAATCACACCTAGCAGTCTCACAATAATGGATGCCAGGGATTGAACCCAGGTTGGCTGCATGCAAGGCAAATGAAATACCTGCTGTGCTATTCCTGTGGCCCCCTGAATTTATTAATTTAACTTGACTTGTGTCAAGGTAAAGAAATGATGTTATAGTGTGTAATGTTATATACATACAAGCTGATGGAAGAATTTTATAGTATTGTACATATAGCCTGGAATTTTAAAAAATATTTTATATAAAAACATTAATTTCATCTAGGGGGATTTACCTTTATTACAAAATCCCTTCTAATAGTGAGTAAAGAATATCCTCATCTCTCTCTTCTTATTTATTTATTTAGTTAGTTGTTTAATTTAAACACCATGTTTAGAGGATTATTAATCCTCGAGTGTTTTTTCCCACCAAAAATAAAGTTTTCATGATTGAGTTAAAGTCATACTAGAGGACATATCCAGCCACCAAGGTCAACAGTTTTCGTCTCATCCTCCCTGATACCCTCTCCCCTCTGGAACAAGCATTTTACTTTCTCTCTCTTTCTCTCTCTCTTTTCTTTTTTGACATTGTCTAAAAATGTCTGCTAATGACTACTGCTAATGAACATGGAGAGCATTATGCTGAGTGAAATGAACCAGAGGGAGAA
Organism: Crocidura indochinensis; assembly: GCA_004027635.1. Taxonomy (NCBI): domain Eukaryota; kingdom Metazoa; phylum Chordata; class Mammalia; order Eulipotyphla; family Soricidae; genus Crocidura; species Crocidura indochinensis. Next base: position 10,848 of record PVKC010038400.1, read on the forward strand.
GGATAAACGTAGAATAATCTCACTCATCTGTGGAATATAAGAAAATAAAAGACAGTGTGAGGATGATTTCCACAGACTATAAAGATGGGGATTAGGCGGTGTTTGGAAGGAAGCTTGCCACAAAGTGCAGAGAGTGCAGTTAGAGGAGAGAAGGATCTAATATGAAAGGAACATTCATGGTATCCCTTCATGAATAATAGTATGAACCACAATATTCTTATCTTTCAATACTATTAAGTATGTTCTTATATGAAGATGAATGTTCCTTAAAATTTGCCTTTAATTGAGCGTATTAAGAATATACCAAACTCTGGGGCCAGAATGATAGTGCAGCAGTAGGACATGTCGCTGACTCGGGATGGACCTGGGTTCAATCCCTGGGCTCCCTCAAGCAAAGAGTGATTTCTGAGCACATCGCCAGAAGTATCCCCTGAGCATCACTAGGTGTGACCCCAAAACAAAACAAAACAAAACAAAACAAAAAGAATATACCAAACTCTAGAATTTGGAGGTAGGCCTTAGTAAAAAATAAAAATTTTTAAAAAGAAACCTTAACAAAAGTGCAAGTTTAAATTTTATTAACTTCAAAGTAATTTTACTTCTAAGATTCTAAAATTACTTGGCTAAAAAAATTTGGGGTGTGTGGACATGTGCTATTTATATAGTTCCCTAACTCTCCCACTGTTACCTAAATCTCCTGCCATTATACTTTTTTTTTTTCATTTCACAAGTGGATGACTTTGTTTCCTTTTTTTAAATTAATATATCTTTATTTGATTACAAATTCCTGCTATTATACTTTACTTTCTTTTTCTGACAAAGTTTTTATCACTGACTGCTTAACTTAAATTTGGCGGATTGAATTTTTAAACAGTTCAGTTAAAACATACAATACATCGTGTTGACTTCCCACCATCTCTCCACAGTACTTTTGCTCTCCTTTTTTGTCCAGATGATCACAGGATATACAGAATCCTTTTGAGCCTGTTGCTTTCATTGTAATTGTTTTCACATTCTGTTCATAAATTTTAATAACTAAATTGTAGACTCATGTCTAACAATTTCATATATATCTGAAGGTGTACCTTAAGTAAATGCATATATAGCAGAAAGACTTACATGTGTTATTGGGAAAACTATAAGAATACTCAGTGATACACTCCTTGGAGAGCTAAAAGCCAAACTTTGATGATGAAGAATCAGGAAAACACATGGTTTAAAAACCTTTGGCCAACTGCAACAAATACCTAAATTTTATCCTTTTTTTTATTTATTTTTTTCCTATAAACCCTGCTAATCACCACTATTTAAACTATGCATTCAGAAACAAACTTAACTATGTGGAAGACTAACTAATTAATTTACCATCCTGAAGCATGTGACTTAAAATAGAAAATATATTTTTCCTCAAATGTTTAATGGATTTGTATGTAGACAATAATATTAACCTTCCTTTTGACTCTATCTTTACTCTACTTCCCCTACATCTGCCAAAGAATGGCATTAATAAATCCTCTATAGCTACTGGAAATACCAGTAATAATCATAGTTTTCATGCTTATAAAGTATTCCATTTATTGTCTCATTTGGGTTTACTCAGAAAATAACATTCCATTTTATACCAAATGCTAGAAAGACACATCTGATACTGACTTCAATTTATAATCTAGGAATGTTTATTATCAAGGTAGATTTGAAAACAGCTATTCCAGTGAAAATGACAGCTGTCAGATCATTAGACTTCAACGGATAAATGTATTTCCATTTTCCTTAATTTTTCTCAAACTAACCTCTTCTTGATGGATGTAGACACTAGCATCTTTTCTTTCCAGGCTCAGCTTCTTGTCTTCACACTTGCTTTGACCTCTCTAGGTAATTCCATCTATTGTAGTGTTAAAAGAACCCAATATCACAAAGTACATTCTTTCTCATAAGTCAC
>PVKC010038401.1:0-12763 GCA_004027635.1 Crocidura indochinensis
CAGAAAGCCAGGTCCCACCCTAGAGTAGGGTCCAATCACTGATCAGGGTAAGATCAGGGTGGGTCCAGAAAGCCAGGTCCCACCCTAGAGTAGGGTCCAATCACTGATCAGGGTAGGATCAGGGTGGGTCCAGAAATGTTTATACATAGAAATTCCAAATCATGATAAGATTAGAAATGTTTACATATGCAACAAAAAAGGACCCAAATAAGGGAGGCAGAAGGATATAACAAAGATGAGAGCAGAAATCAATGAAGTGGAAACCCAAAAAACAATCTGAAAGATTAAAGAAAGCAGAAGTTGGTTCTTTGAATAAACAAGATTGATAGACCACTGACAAAACTAACAAAGAAAGAGAGAGAATCTTGGTAACTCATATTAGGGATGAAAAAGAAGAGATCACTAGTGATACGGCAGAGATTCAAAGAGTAATCAGAAACTACTTCGAGTAACTCTATGCCACTATAAATGAGAACCTGGAAGAAATGGATAAATTCTTGGACTCTTATAATCTTCCACGGTTGAAGAATGAGGATGTAGCATATTTAAACACCACAATCATTATTGATGAAATTATAATGGTAATCAAATGTCTGCCCCAAAACAAAAGCCCAGGCCCAGATGGATTCACTAATGAATTCTTTCAAACTTTCCAAGAGGAACTACTACCAATCCTGGCAAGACTCTTTCCTGAAATCGAAAAAAAGAAGCACTCCCAAATACCTTTTATGAAGCCAAAATTACCTTGGTCCCTGAACAGAACAGAGATTCAACGAAAAAAGAAAACTACAGACCAATATCGCTGATGAATGCAGATGCAAAGATCCTCATCAAAATCCTGGCAAATAGGATTCAATGCCTCATTAAGAAGATCATCCACTACCATCAAGTAGGTTTCAACCCAGGAATGCAAGGATGGTTTACATCCGTAAATCTATCAACATAATACAGAAAGTCAACAACAAGTAAAATAAAAATCATATGATCTTCTCAATAGATGCAGAGAAAGCATTTGATAAGGTTCAACACCCATTCTTGATCAAAACTCTCAGCAAGATGGAAATGGAAGGAACCTTTCTCAATATAGTTAATGCCATCTATCACAAGCCAGTGGTAAACATAATCCTCAATGGAGAAAAACTGAAAGCCTTCCATCTAAATTCTGGCACAAGACAAGACTGTCCTCTCTCACCATTCCTTTTCAACATAGCACTGGAAGTACTTGCTATAGCGATTAGGCAAGAAAAAGATTACAAGGGAATCCAGATAGGAAAGGAAGAAGTCAAGCTCTTGCTTTTTGCAGATGACATGATACTCTACTTAGAAAACGCTAAAGAATCTACAAAAAAGTTTCTAGAAATGATAGACTCATATAGCAAGGTGGCAGACTAAAAATTAACAACAAACATCAATGGCCTTTCTATACACCAATAGTAGTAAGGAAGACATGGACATTAAGAAAACAACCCCATTCACAATAGTGCCACACAAACTCAAATATCTTGGAATCAACTTGATTAAAAATGTGAAGGACCTATACAAAGAAAACTATAAAACTCTGCTCCAGGAAATAAGAGAGGATATGTGGAAATGGAAACACATACCCTGCTCATGGATTGGGAGGATTAACATAATCAAAATGGCAATACTACCCAAGGCATTATACAGATTTAATGCGATCCCTCTAAAGATCCCCATGACATTCCTCAAAGAAGTGGATCAGGCACTTTTGAAATTCATTTGGAACAATAAACACCCTAGAATAGCGAAAACAATCATTGGGATAAAGAACATGGGAGAAATTATTTTCCCCAACCTTAAACTTTACTACAAAGCAATAGTTATCAAAACAGCATGGTATTGGAATAAAGACAGGTCTTCAGATCAGTGAAATAAGCTTGAATATCAGCAAGTGTTCCCCAGACATACAGTCACCTAATTTTGATAAAGGAGCAAGAAATCTTAAATGGAGCAAAGAAAGCCTCTTCAACAAATGGTTTTGGCACAACTGGCCACTTGCAAAAAATTGAACTTAGACCCCCAACTAGACCTTGATAAAAGACCTGAAACCATAAGGTATATAGAAAAACATGTAGGCAAAACATTCCAGGACATTGAGACTACAGGCATATTCAAGAAGGAAAATGCACTCTTCAAGCAGGTGAAAGCAGAGATTAACAGATGGGAATATTTTAAGCAGAGAAGCTTCTGCACCTCAAAGGAAATAGCGCCCAGGATATACAAGAGCCACCCACTGAGTGGGAGAAACTATTCTCCCATACCTATCAGATAAGGGGCTTATCTCCAAAATATACAAGGCACTGTCAGAACTTTACAAGAAAAAAAAACATTTAATCCCATCAAAAATTTGAGAGAAGAAATGGACAGAAACTTTGACAAAGAAATACAAATGGTCAAAAGACACATGAATAAATGCTCCACATCACTAATCTTCAGGGAGATGCAAATCAAAACAACTATGAGGTACCACCTCACATCACAGAAAATGGCACACATCACAGAGAATGAGAACAAACAGTTTTGGCGGGTTGTGGAGAGAAAGGAACTCTTATCCTCTGCTGGTGGGAATGCCGTGTAGTTCAACCTTTATGGAAAGTGATATGGAGATTCCTCCAGAAACTGGAAATCGATCTCCCATATGATCCAGCTATACCACTCCAAGGAATATACCCTAGGAACACAAAAATACAATATAAAAACCCCTTCCTTACACAAATATTCATAGCAGCACGATTTACCATAGCAAGAATCTGGAAACAGTCAAGATGCCCTTCAAAAGACGAATGGCTAAAGAAACTGTATTACATATACACAATGGAATGTTATGCAGCTGTCAGGAGAGATAAAGTCATGAAATTTTCCTATACATGGATGTACATGGACTCTATTATGCTGAGTGAAATAAGTCAGAGAGAGATAGAAAAACGCCGAGTGGACTCACTCATCTATGAGTTTTAAGAAAAATGAAAGATGGGAGCCGGGAGGTGGTGCAAGAGTTAAGGTCCCTGCTGCCTTGCCTTCGCTAGCTTAGGACGTACCACGGTTCGATCCCCCGGTTCCCATATGTTCCTCCGTGCCTGCCAGGAGCGACTTCTGAGCGTATAGCCAGGAGTAATCCCCGGGCGTCACTGGGTGTGGCCCAAAAACCAAAAAAAAAAAGAAAAGAAAAGAAAAATGAAAGACATTCTTGCAGTAATAATTTTCAGACACAAACGAGAAAAGAGTTGGAAGTTCTAGCTCACCTCATGAAGCTCACCACAAAGAGTGATGAGTTTATTTAGGGAAATAACTACATTTTGAACTGTCCTAATAATGAGAATATATGTGGGAAATGGAGAGCCTGCCTGGATTACAGGTGGGGGTTGGGTGGGGAGGAGGGAGATGTGGGACAATGGTGATGGGAACATTGCATTGATGGGTGGTGTTCTTTACAAGACTGAAACCCAAGCACAATCATGTATGTAATCAAGGTGTTTAAATAAAAAATATATAGCATAAAAGAAAAGAATTACTAATGCTTTTTAACTTGTAATTTTTTTCAAAAAGCCAACTCTTGCTTTCATTGATGTTTTGCATATTTGTGGGGCCCAATTAATTAATTTCTTTTAAAATTTTATTTTTGCCTGCATTTTTGTTCATTTTTTTTTTTGTTGCAATTTTTAAATCCATCTTGATTTTACCTTTGTATATAATGTTAACTGTGGATCTATGTTAGCCTTTTTACAAGTGTCTAACAAGTTCTGCCAACACCACTTGTTGAAGAGGCTCTCCATGATCCACATAGGATTTCTTGCTCTTTTGTCAAAAATTAGGTGATCGTTTGTCTGGAGAACATTCTCTGAGCACTCAAGCTTATTCCACTGATCTGACCGTCTGTCTTTATTCCAATACCATGCTGTTTATGATAACTATTGCTTTGTAATATAGTTTAAAGTTTGGGAAAGTAATGCCTCCCATAATCCTTTTCCTAGGAGTGTTTTAGCTATTCGAGGAGATTTATTGTTCCAAATGAATTACAATAGTGTTAGATCTACTTCTTTGAAGAATGTCACGGGTGTCTTTAGAGGGATTGCATTAAATCTGTATAACGCTTTGGGGAATATTGCCATTTTAATTATGTTAATCCTGCCAATCCATGAGCAGGTTATGTGTTTCCATTTCCTTGTGTCCTCTCTTATTTCTTGGCTCTGGGCTTTATAGTTCCTGTGCATAGGTCCTTCACTTCTTTGTTCAAGTTTACTCCAAGATATTTGAGCTTGTGTGGCACTCATGTGAATAGGATTTCCTTCTTAACATCAATCTCTTCCCTATCATTATTGGTGTATAAAAAGGCCATTGATTTATGTGTGTTAATTTTGTAGCCTGCTACATTGCTATATGAATCTATACATTGGAGAAGATTGTGTATCCAGGTTTTTGGGGATGGAATGTCTTATATATATATCTACTAGTCATCTTTCTTCAGTTTATTTTTTCAGGGCTAGTATATTTTTGCTGGATTTCTTACCGGCTGACCTATCAAATGTTGACAGGGTTGTGCTGAGGTCTCCCACAATTATTGTATTATTTTTGATGACTTTCAGATTTGTCAATAATTATGTTAGTTTGCTGGTCTCGCATTCGGTGCATATATGTTTAGTATTCTGATTTCTTCCTTTTTCACATGTCCCTTGATTAGTATAAAGTGTCCATTTCTGTTCCTTACAGCTTTTCTGAGTCTAAAGTTGGTGTCATCAGATATTAATATGGCCACCCGCTATTTTTAAGGGTGTTGTTTGCTTGGATGATTTACCTCCAGCCTTTGATTTGATCTATGTTTGTTCTGGCTATTCAGGTTTGTTTCTTGTAGTCAGCAGAAGGTTGTATTCATCTGTTTGACCCATTTTGCCACTCTGTGTCTTTTAATTGGTGCATTTAGTCCATTGACATTGAGGAAGATAATTGACATAGGATTTAGTGTCACTTTTGTGTATAAGTTTGTCATGTTTGTTGGTCTGTCTTGTCTTGAAGTATACTTTTCAGTTTTTCCTTCAAGGCTGATTTTGCATTTGTGAAGTTTCTGAGCTCTTGCTTATCTATGAAGCTATTTATCCTTCCTTCAAACCTGAACATGAGTTGGGCTGGGTGCAGTATTCTCCTTGAGGCATCTATTTCATTCAGTCTTGTCACAATATCCCACCACTGTCTTCTGGCCTTGAGAGTTTCTTGTGACATGTTCGTTGTGTTAAGCATGCTCCTTTGAATGTAATTTCCCTTTTAGATCTTGTTCCTTTCTGTATTCTATCTCTATCTGTGGGATTTGTCATTGTGATTAAGATGTGCATTGGGGTATTTTTCTTTGGGTCTCTTTTAGCTGGTACTCTTTGGGCATGCAGGATTTGATGCATGCACTTTTTAGCTCTGGGAATTTCTCTGTGATGATGTCTTTGACTGTTGATTCTTCCTGGGGATCTCCATCTTGGGCCTCTGAGATTCCAATGATTCTTATGTTGTTTCTGTTGATTTTTTCAAAGACCTCTATTTTTGTCTGTTCACATTCCTTGAATACTTTTTTTCCATTGTCTGATTGTTTGTCTTAATGTTCTTTTCCAATTTCTTCTTCTGTATTGAGTTATTCTGCATCTCATCTTCCAGCAGACTGATTCTGTCCTCAGCTGCTGCTACCCTGCTGGAGAGGCCATCCACTGAGTTTTGCAGTTGAGCTACTGTGTTTTTCAGATTTTTTATTTCAGTTTAAAGTTTTCTGATTTCTGTCTTTGTGATCTATTAAGATTGAGTTATGCTTTCTTTGAGTTCTACGAACATCCTCCATATTTTTATTCTAAACTCCTTAACTGATAGGTTAATCAAATGGTTGGAATTTTTGGGTCATCAGAGCTATCATCTTCATTCTCTGTACACGGTGTTTGCCTATGAGATTTCTTTCCCCATTGTCACTCTTGTAGTGTTTTTGTTTTGTTTTGTTTTGTTTTGTTTTGTTTTTTTGAGTATTGTGGTTGGGTTCACTGGTTAAAAAGAGTGCATGGCCTCGAAGTGAAGCAGAGTGGCCATGCTCTTCTGCTTCCTCTAGGTGACAATTTTTTGGGGTGCCCTTCCTAGACCTCTGAAGAGAATATGAGGGATTCAGAAAAGAGACACAAGCAAAGCCAACAGGTCCCTTCAAGTTCCCACACTCATCAAGGGCACAAGGCAGAACCTCTACAGACAGAGGAATCAGCTCTCTGTCTGGTAACCCCCACATTCAGTCCTTACTCACTCGGTCTTTCTTGGCTTCTTGACCTGAGCAGCTCTAAAATGCAGGGTATTTTGGGTGCCCTTCTTAGCCCTCTGAGGATAGCTTTAGGGATTCAGAAAAGACTCCCAATACTTTTCAAGCTCTTTCATAAAATTTAAAAATCAGGAATATTCCCAAATACTTTTTATGTAATTAGCAGCACCCTGATACCAAAACCAGACAGAGGTATTGCAAGAAAAGAAAACTACAGACCAATATCCCTGATGAACATAGATGCAAAGATACTTAACAAAATTCTGGTAAATAGGATTATCAAGAAGATCATACACCATGACCAAGTAGGATTCATTCCAGGAATGCAAGGATGGTTTAACATACTTAAATCAATCAACATAATACACCATATCAACAAAAAGAGAAATAAAAACCATATGGTTGTATCAATAGATGCAGACAAAGCATTTTATAAGGTCCAACACCCATTCTTGATAAAAACTCATCAAGATGGGAATGAAAGGAACTTTCCCAAATATAGTCAAGGCCATATGCCACAAGCCAATGGCAAATATTATTCTCAATGGATATAGGCTAAAAGCATTTTTCTAAAATCTGATACAAGATGAGGCTGACCTCTTTCACCACTTCTCTTCAACATAGTGCTAGAAGTTCTTCCCATAGCAACTAGACAAGAAAAATTTATCAAGGGTATCAAGATAGGAAAGAAAGAAGTCAAGCTCTCACTATTTTCAGATGACTTGAAAATATATTTAGAAAAACCTAAAGGATCTATCAAAAATCTTTTAGAAACAATGGATTCATATAGCAGTGTGGCAGGCTACAAAATTAGCACACAAAAATCAATGGCCATATAATACACCAAAAATGATAGAGGAGAAATGTGCATTAAGAAAATAACCCCATTCAAATTAGTGTCCCACAAACTCAAATATCTTGGAGTCACCTAACTGAAACCTGAAGGACCTATTTAAAGAAAACTGCAAAACTCTACTTGAAGAAATAAAAGAGGACACAAAAAAATGGAGACACACACTTGGCTCATGGATTGGCAGAATTAACATCATTAAACTGGCAATACTCCCCCAAAACATTGTACAGTTTTAATGTAATCAATCTAAGAATACCCATGACATTCTTCAAAGAAGCAGATCAAACTCTCCTTAATTCATTTGGAACAATAGACACCCTCAAATAACTAGAGCAACCCTTCGGAAAAAGTATGGGAGGCATCACTTCCCAAGCTTTAATTTGTATTACAAGCAATAGTCATTTAAACAGCAAGGTACTGAAATAAACACAGATCCTCAGATCAGTGGAATAGACTTGAGTATTCAGAGAATGTTCCTCAGATATACAATCAATTAATCTTTGATAAAGGGGCAAAAAATTCTAAATGGAGCAAGGAAAGCCTCCTCAACAAGTGGTGTTGAAGCAACTGGTCAGCCTCTTGCAAAAAAGCAAACTCAGATCTCTATCTAACACCATGTACAAAGGTCAAATCAAAGTGGATTACAGATCTAGATATCATACCAAAACCATAAGTTATATTAAACAACATGTAGTAGGTAAAATACTCCATGGCATTGAGATGATAGGCATCTTCAAGACAAAACAGCACTCTCCATACAAGAGGAAACAAAGATAAACAGATGGAACTATATTAAGCTATGAAGCTTCTGCACCTCAAAAGAAATAGTGCCTACGATACAAAAACCACTCACAGATTGGGAGAAACTATTCACCCAATACCCATCTGACAGGGGGCTAATATCTAAGATATACAAGGTATTGACAGAACTTTACAAGAAAAAAATCTAACTCCATCAAAAAAGGGGAGAAGAAATGAACAGGCAATTTCTCAAAGAAGAAATACAAATGGCCAAAAAGCACATGAAAAATGTTCCACATCAGTAATTATCAGGGAGATGCAAATCAAAGCAACAATGAAGTACCATCTCACACCACAGAGATTGGCACACATCAAAAAGAAAGAGAACAGTAAGTGCTGGCGGGAACATGAGGAGAAAGGAACTCTCATTCATTGCTGTTGGGAATGCCATCTAATCCAGCCCTTATAGAGACAATATAGAGATTCAACAAAAAACTGGAAATTGAGCTCCCATAACATCTATCTATACCACTCCTAGGGATGTACCCTAGGAACACAAAAATGAAATACAAAAATCCATTCCTCACTCCTATATTCATTGCAGCACTATTTACTATAGGCAGACTCTAGAAACAACCAAAGTGCCCTTCAACAGATGAATGGCTAAAGAAACTGTGGTACATATACACAATGTAATATTATGCAGCCATCAAGAGAGATGAAGTCATGACATTTTTCTATCCATGGATGAACATGGAAACTATTATGCTGATTGAAATAAGTCAGAGAGGGAGAAACACACGCAAATTATTCTCCCTTATCAATGGGTTTTAAGAGAAATAAAAGACGTTATTGTAATAATGCCCAGAGATGAGGGCCGGAACAACCTGCTCATTATATGAAGCTCACCTCAAGGAAGTTCGAGAATGCAATTAGAATACTAACAAATCCTTTGCTCTTTGTTACTAGCTCCAATTAAGCTCATATATTCATATTTTTCTATTTTAGATCTGAATTCTGACCATTGTTATTATCAATTATACTATACAAGCTTATGTATATTTACTAATACTTATATTGTACTATTATATGATTAAATTATAAAATTAATATTTTAATTTTATATTAATATTGGAAACAGTCTTATTTGTCAATTTTTCTACAACGCTGTTTTGATGTCATTGACTATTGCCTAGACACATAAAGATAGAATTTTTTTAAATTCTGACTAGTTATCAACAGTATTAGTACTTTTTCTTAAATGATCAATATATTTGAGGAATATCAAATTTTTAGTTGTGCCCATACATTGATCAGGTATCTTCTGTTATGGTAGAAAATTAGGGGCAGGAGAGAGGTACCAGGCAATTAATCTACTTAGTAGAGTGGCCATTTTAAATTACATCAGCGTGAGTAACTGATCAACTAAATCATGGAAAAAATGAATGATCTCAGATAAGATCAGTAACAGGGGAACATTAACCGGATAAGTTCCTTTTTGACCCTGCACTTGAACATGGGAATAATTTCTCTTTGATGCAGCAGGGAGCAAGAAAGGCAGTGATTCTTGTTCACCACATGTCTAGAGAATAACAGAAGCCAAAAGAACAAATAACAGTAATTTTCAATTGAATCAGAGCACAGAGCTCTAGAAAGGACCCCACGTGAACCACAGACATGTTACCATTGATGGATAACGCCAGCAAAATACTAGCTAGTACCCTGGGCATAGGGCATTTTGAGAACCAAAACTCAAAACTGTCTCCTTAAAACTTTGAAATAAAGAAAAATAATTATCTTAAACACCCGAGGGGTTGTATGTTAATTTTATTGAGAAAACTTTAGGACCCAGGGAGAAACTATCCTAGCTTTGCAGTAATATATGTACCTTCAAATCCAAAATGTACAATGCAATCAGCCTGTGAAAATATGAAGGAAAGTTTTCCAAGCAGAATAAACCTCAAATATGAGTAGCTTGGGTTTTAAACAAGATTAGGCATTGAAGGAAGGACAAAATCAAAACCAAAACTAACTAAACAAAACAAACAAAAACAAGTCCAGCTGGAACCTAGTGAAACAGATTGATACAGGAATAACTAACGGGGTATAAAGTAAGCAAGGGCTCGATGGAGTTGAACTTTTGATTTTTTATAAGGGGACTGATTTTATTCTACATGGCGTACGAAGCTATAATAAAGGTTTTATGCAAGAGAGTAAAATAATCTGCTGATGAACAACCTGGTGTAGACAGGAGGCAAAGGACCATCTGGTTTAACATTAATAGGCATGTAAGATCAGTTGTCCTAAATTCTCCTCCTCTTTATTTTGTTTTAATTGAGTCCAGAGTCAAGCAGAGAACTGTGGACAGAGAACAGAATAGTTTAAAGGAATCTGTTTCTTTTGGAGAGTATTGACTCCAAAAAACATGTTTAGGTATTGGTAGATTGCCTGTGAAAGCACTATAGCCAAAGGGATTTAAAATGCATATCGGGAACAAAACGTTCTCTTATCCATGAAAAGCAGAGTGAAAAATACAGACTGTCTCCATCAATATAATTTCTATAGTTCACTTCTTTTTTAGCTGGCACATTATTTAATAATAGAAATTGTATCACCTTTGAAAAGGGCACTTTATAGCATATCCTGAGGCAATGATGATAGGTCAAAAGGCTGGAGGACTTTCCTTAAATGAGGTGCAAAACCTTGAGTTGGACAACTCAAAGCACCATATGGATCACTGAATACTATCAGGCATAGTCCTTTTGTCCCTCTGGGTACATCACTTGGTAACTCTAAGTGATAATACATCCTTCTTAGTGGTTATTATTTTATAATAAAAGCCAAAGAAATGAACGAATTTTTAAAATAATTGTTTCTTTGAAATTTTCATCTCTTTGAAATTTCTTTCTCTGCCACTGTATGTGTGTGTGTGAGCACACAAACGCACACATGTGTAAGGGGAGGGTCATGGGAGAGAGAATGAAGAGATTATGTTTTGGGAGCCTTTAGAAATCTGACAGTGCTATCTCCCAGAAAATAACTACTTCTATAATTAATGGGACCAGAGGGGTATTATGACACTGAACGTTTTTATTTTAGTAATTTTACATTTATTTTATTGGGGAGAAGAACACCTGGAAATGTTCAGGGCTTACTTTTGATACTTTGCTTAAAGTAACCAGTGATGTTAAGGATCCAATTGGGGAAGACTTCCATGCACTTTTTCTCTGGAATGTTTTTTCTCATTTGAAATATCTACTATATCATATACCTTTTCTGCTTTTAATGCTTTAATTTTGTCCAGCTGTGGCCTGAAATGAATAAAATTAAGTGTTGGTTATTTTAAAATATCAAGAGAATCAACAAGTTTTTAGTTCATTGAGAAAAATGATAAAATTTCAACAATGAGGGGCTGGAGCAATAGCTCAGCAGTAGGGTGTTTGCCTAGTACACTGCTGACCCAGGACAGAGCTCTGTTTGATCCCCAGCGTCCCATATAGACCCCCAAGCCAGGAGCAATTTGTGTTCTCATAGTCAGGAGTAATCCCTGAGCATAACTGGGTAGGGCCCAACCCCCCAAATTCAAAAATAAGTAGAAAATTAAAGTAAGATTATAAAATCTCACAAGAAAAAAAAAGGAACAAAAGAGTGGCCTGGTAGACAGGGAATAAAATATTGGCTTCTCTTTTTCACTTGAGATATTTGAAAGTTAATAAAAGCAAATGCTTAGGAATTGAAGAGAGCTCTTTTGGATCAGATATGACTTTGCTCAGGGGGTACTCCTGGCAGTTGAGGGAATCAGATGGTACTGTGGGGATAGAACCATATCTGATGCCAGAAATTTAACCCAGGTTACTTACTTGTCTGCAAGCCAAGAGCCTTACCCTTTCTACTATTGAAATAGCCCCACACAGTGCCTATTATCAAAAAAATATTGTCATACTATATTTCTACATATTTGTATCTGATATCCACCCAACTGTATGTCCTGTTGGTTTTGTTTAACTGAAGTATTCTGAGGGATAAAAATGTCTTCTATTTAGACAATAGTTAACAAAATAGGTAGTAATTTATTGGTTTAAGAAATTAAAATAAGAAGGATAAGCTTGAACACAACTTTCATTGGTTTTATTTATTTTATCTCTTCTTTATGTCCTAAATTAATATTTTCACCTAGTTTAGTCCTTTGAAAAGAAATCATTATGGTGTATTTTTTTGGGGGGGGCCAAACCTGTTTGATGCTCAGGGGTTACTCCTGGCTAAGAGCTCAGAAATTGCCCTTGGCCTGCGGGGGCCATATGGGACACCAGGGGATAGAACCATGGTCCTTCCTTGGCTAGCGCTTGCAAGGCAGACACCTTACCTCTAGAGCCACCTTGCTGGCCCCACTAGGGTGTATTTTTATGTTGTTGTGTTTCATATCTTTCTGAGCAAAGTATCTATGTAGATTACTTGTGATTTTGTTAACAAAACATTTTTAATTTCAATACTGTTATTTGTATTAATATGGACTCTTAAATATATATAACTACATATATATATCTATTATGTGTATATGTATCTACATACATATATAGAGTGGAAGTAAGACAGAGGAAGAGGTGCTGGGCTACAATGGCATTATGCAAGATTACTTTGTCTCTAAACTCGTTTCACTTCTAGAGATATTCAGGGAACTATTTGGATTGATTAAAGTTTGAAACTGAGGGCTTCACTTGTAGGTCTAGGGACTTAAATTATGTACTAGCTCTCTGGCTCCTTACCTTATATGTATAGCTATAGTCAAATGCTTATATTTTGTGGGGTTTTGTTTTTTAATTTATACTTTAAAAATATGTCATTGAATCACTGTGAGAAACAGTTAAAAAGTTGTTTATTAT